>JAAGEH010002530.1:3321433-3411044 GCA_011751065.1 Lasiurus cinereus | reverse complement strand
CGCCCCCCCGGCTGCGGGTCACCGCGAAGGAAGGTTCCGGGCCCGCCTGCCTTGCGTTTCAAAGATGGGTGCGTGAGGCTCCTGCTGGGGAGGACATCACGGCAGGTGCCCCGGAGGGCAACCGAGGAGCGAGGGCGCAGAATCGCTCCGCCGGCCCCGTCTCTGCCTGGAGCGTGCTCCCCGAGGCCTGCCTCCCCCGCCTGCTCTCTCACCGGTCCGCGCCCACTCACCCCTCTGCTGCTCCGTGAGGAGGAGGCGCTGCCGGGTCCCATGCACCGCAGGGAACAGAGCCTTGGGGGCCCTGACCCTCTCTCTGGCCTGTTCCCCCAAAACTCAGAGCAGCGGTTCTCAACCTGTGGGTCGCGACCCCTTGGGGGGTCCAACGACCCTTTCACAGGGGTCGCCTAAGACCATCGGAAAACACCTATTTCCCATGGTCTTAGGCACCAACACACTGCTCCTCGGTGCAGCAAAGTGTAGCCATGTCGTTTACTGTTGTCCTAGGAAGACTGGTGCCCAGGCGACACCACGATTCAAGACAAAATTTCATTTATTTGTCATTAGAAATAAATATTTTGCAACATATAATTACATATTTTGTGATTAATCCCTATGCTTTAATGATGTTCCATTGGTAACAACGAAAATACATCCTGCCTATCAGATATTTACATTACAGTTCAAACAGTAGCAAAATGACAGTGATGAAGTAGCCACGGAAATAATTTGATGGTTGGGGGTCACCACCCCATGAGGAGCTGTCTTAGAGGGTCTCAGCCTTAGGAAGGTTGAGAACCACTGCTCTAAAGAGCGGATTGGGGGAGGGGATGCTGAAGGTTAAGTGACATAATGCTTTTCATTATTCGAAAGAGCTTTTCACAGCCCACCAGTGGGGTGGGTATAGAGGAATAAATACCCGGCTTTGCAAGAGCCTCACACTCCATCTGGGAGACTCCCCGTATCTCATTCTTACAAAAGGAGCTTGTCCTGCCTCTATATTCATTCCTTCGCTCTCCATGCAAATGCAAAGTGAATGGAAGAGAGAGATGCATCTCCACGTACAAGGCGAAAATCGGTTTTGCTACTTCAGAGCTCCAACTAATCACCTTATTTGTCTCTGTGTGAAAGTGTATTCAAGCCACACTATAAAGTTGTTTTTCTTCAACGTAGTGGTTGGGAACCCATATTAATTCTCGTCCTATGTACAGCAGGACTGATAAAATTGTTCATATTAGGAAACAGCTATTTCCCAAGTCAAAGCTTTTGAGGTTTTTTTTTTAACCCTAGAAATGGTAGGAGTCATTTGAACTCAACATGATAAATCTCTCAGCTAAATTCCCAAAACAAGTCATTTCGAGAATATATTTTTATTTATAAAAAGGGCAAAAATGCAATAAACAATCACCTTAAACAATGTAAAGAATCTAGTCGGAAATTATTTTCCCATGGATGTGTAAGCAATTTAAATCATAGAAATAAGTGTACCTTTTCCCCTATGTTACACCAATGAGGAAACAGTAACTTATTAAGGATATATAGGTGGATTCTTTATTGATTCAAAACATTTTTTAATGTCAGTGTAATGCATGTGCATTTTACAATAATATCCATAGGTTCACACAATATGGTCCAATGAAAACAGCTGTGATTTGATTTACTTTGAAAACTCAAATATACATAGTTTGAGACTTCTAAGTTTTCTTACATATGGTCATGCTCAAATTCTATTACATTTGAAAATGCTAGCATTTTCAGTGTCTATTGTACATAGGTAAAATAAAATAAACTCAAAGAGGGAACAGAACCCAAAAGTTAAATTGGAGGAAAAATAATCTGGATTATCAATTCAGTTTGTAGGTACCTACAGTTATTCTGGCCTTACAAAATAGCCAAGCATGGTATCTCTTAAATTGTATTCATGCGTTCACAATTTCTTTATGGCCAACTAATATTTGGTGTGGTCCAAAATAAGGGTACAGATTACTAAGAATAATGAACATGGTAGTAAAAAATGACATGTGTTCAATATGATAAATTTTACAGAAACAACCACATTTAAATTATTTTTTATATTTAGCAAATATACTAAAATCGTATACAAGAAACTATGTTTATGACGAATTAAAGCAAGGGAAAAGATCAAGTCTTTTACATTATTTCAATATTCAGTGTTTATTGTTCATTGGAGGGCGGTATAGAAAAACTCAGCAAATTAATTACCAGTTTAAATTCCCTACTGTGAAAAGTAGTAAGACTAAATAAAGTCTTTACTACCAAGGAGATGTAGAGAATTAAGGTAATTATACTATTTTAAAGGAAAAAATTCACTTCCCACTCCATGAAACTGGATATTGAAGCTAACACTGTTTGGAATTTTTCCATTTCACTTTTCAGATCATTGTATTTTTCCATTTCACTTTTCAGGTCATTGTATTTTCTTCATAGTACTTGTTAGCAATCACTGAATGGAACCTAATAGCACTGCTGAGGAATCTGCTCATAGGTTTTTTGTGTTTTTCTTTTTTTAGCTCAGTATGAATGTCCAGTAAATTTACATGCAATAATACCCCTTAGAAATCTATTACTTTACAGTAGAGGAACCTGACAAACACTATCTCAGCCAGATGACCCAAGTCCACATCACCAAGGATCAGTCATGATAGTGGTGTACGCCTTTGATGTCATGTGATACAAATGCCATTTTACTTCTGGGGTCTTTCTTCCCAAAATGGTAACACCTGTCTGATCATGGGGAAAACACCAGACAAATTCCAACTGAGGAACATCTTGCAAAATACTAGGCCATCATGCTCCTTAAGTCTGTCAAAGTCATCAGAAGCAAGAAGAGTTTGAGAAACTGTCGCAGGTCAGAGGAGCCTAAGGACTCACGATGTCTACATGTAATGTGGAATCTTAAATGGATCCTGGAGCAGAAAAAGGTAAACCCTAAGGGAATCTGAAGTGGAGACTTAATCCACTGATATTGGTTCATCATGTGACAGATATCGCATGGGTGTGCCGCACATGGGACCTCTCTGTACTATCTTTGCAGCTTTTCTGTAAACTTGAAATTATTCAAAAGTGTAAAATGTTAATCCTAAATGTTATGAACAAATATATTATTTCATTTTCATAGTAAAACTAATTTTAAAATCATACTACTCTCATATTAAAAAATGCTTTCTATGCCATGTTGATATCAATGTTTTCTAATCTCATAATTTTAGTTCTCCCCCCCATATTTATTTGGTAAATTATTTGACATTTATATTCTCCCCATTCTTGTAAATGATTTCTTTTTTAAACTATGATTTAAACCTATATTGTACATACATACACATCTAATCATATATATCTCCATGTGTGTGATTTTTTTTCCTTAATTGTAGATTCAGAGTGATGTTAGTGAACTGAAAACGGTGATTTTGAATCACATTATTGAACAAAGCATGACATCATTTACCCCTCCATCTGAAAATAATCTTGGTTGTATTTTTTGGATGCATAACTAAATCATATTTTTTAAAGTATGGCTTGAAAAAAAATATAGGAGAAGTGCATTAAAATGGCATTTAATGAATACATTCTTGAAAAATGGGAATTATTATTGAGCTGGAGAACTTTGTTAAAATAACACTTTATCCATGTTTATTTCATTTCTTTCTTATGATCATCCAATAGAGAATATTCCTCATTTGAAAATAAGGAAACATGCTCAGGATACATGGTTTGCCCGGTCACACAGGACAGAAATGTAGCTTGAAATCAAATTTGTAATTAAAAGCTTCCTATTGTAAATAAAACTTAACAACCTATTGTGCATTGCAAGGATAATATTAAGAATGTTTCAGGAAAGATCTGAAACAAGTTTTTGGTATCAGTTTTATTGATAAATATTTTCAACTGTAGCAAGTGAGGAATAACTAAAATTTTTACAAATTTAATATTATTTTCTCAGGAGAACTAACATTGTATATTGGTCAGAAATGTATAAAGAACTGAAAAAGGGACATAAATAGAAGCCTTTGCAAAAGTATACTTTGAAAATTAACCCTTATAACTCTCAATATAAATACACAGGCCGGAAAATTTTCTGGAAATATCTTGACCGCCTTTCACAATAATTTGCCAATGTATGCAGTGCAACATTTTCAAAATTCATGTTTCATAGAGTTCTAGTTAAAGGCATTTTAGATCTAGGAAATTTAGGTGGCACTCAAAAGGTTCTTGTTTTATTTTCTGATTGTACATTTTTCCCTCGATGCATCTGATATATTGTATTTTTTGCAAATGTAATTTGTTACCATTACAGTGAGTTACTTTTTTCAGTATATGTTAAAAGTGTATAGGAAAATAGATAAATTAAAAACTAAGAATCAGATATTTTAAAACAGCTTAATATGGTGAAAATGTATTTTTTGCCCCTAATCGGTAAACATTAGCTACCTATTTCTATAGTCCTTTTGCAAAATGTAATTATTGGGTAAAAATAGGATATACATTTCCTTCTGTAAGTAAGAATCTAGGCAACATCAAAGGATACTTACTATTACACACCCCATGCACCATGACCAAACATCAGAACTGGTCATCCTATGTACAGATTTTAAGATTAAAAAAAAAAAGAGATCACATTATGGTCTTGATTTTTGCACTGAATACCATTGACATCAAAATTGTGTTTTGCTATAGTTGTTCATATGCCAGTGTACCTATTGCGCTTACAGCTGCCTCGTAACACTGTTGGGGTATCTACATTACCTTTGGGAAACATAATAATTATCTATAGTAAGGAAGAAGTATCATCCATCCATTACTAGTGTGATCTATGTACAAGATCCACCTCTGGCTCTCCGATTTATTTCTATATATTTCCATATAATCTATAGCCTGTACTTTACTTCCCATCATAGGCACTATAGAAAAAGCATTCATTTTTTTTTCTGTGTGCAGTAGCAGATTCTAACAGTATGCAAAGATTTTGGCAATCCGAAACACATGTCTGCCTTCTAAAGTGCTAATTTTTCCTCAGGAAGGAATTCACTCACTAGGAAAGTCTAATTTTACCAAAACAAATATTGTGCTCTTGGAATGGTAGTATAGACACCATTTGAGGGCATTGTGTTTGTTTGTTTATTATAGCTATGTCATTAAAGCAAACTTGTAGAGTTGCAAATATACAGACCTACTCTTAGATAGAAACTTTAAACCATTTGAAATTAAACGAGAAACCCTCCCCTCCTCCCTCCCAAAGTAGGAATTTAGCACAGAAATGCTACATAGCATGGTTAGCAACATCTGATGTGTAAAATCTACTCTAAAATTATTAGCAAAACAACTTCCCAATCAGGTTTCAAAAGGATATACTAAACTTCAAAATCTATATTCTACAAATGCCCGGGTTATAGATCAGGACTCTTTATAAAGATCCTTATCTTTTACATTTGGTAAAATATTAAAAGTATTGTCAAACAGACAATTCATCTAAGAACCCAAAGTATCTTATAAAGATAACTTACGTCTAGCAGGTCACCATCATATATAGTAACAACAAGAATATAAAGTGTACATTGAAAAGATTGATGCATGCAGTATATCATAATATAGTACATACTTTCTAGTCATGTGCACCAATTTATTGTGCTTCAAACACAGCAACAAGTATAATATTACAACATATATGTGTATACATCATAGTAGCATAATTCTAACAAAAAATTAAATAATTCAGGAACAATAGAACTTCACAATAGAAGTGATGATTCTTTTCGGTTTTTCTTTACTCTTTAGGAAAAAAATATGACTTTTTGTAAACATCTTTATCATTTTTCAACATATTACTGAAAACCATTATTCAAATAGCAAATATCTAATTGACATGGATAAAGTAATGTCTAAACACACTAACACTTTCAGACAAAAAACAGGCATTTGTTAAAAGAAATTATCATTATAAATATTTTCTATCTTGTATTTTAAGTACATTTTCATAAATAATGTGTTTAAAAGTGCTGAATATGGTAGGATAGTCAGCAACGCCAGTGTAAACAGAACATTTTTGTTTTCTACTCTTCAAACATTTTTTTTTAAATCCCATTTTGTTAAACACTGCAACAGTTAAAATATTTGCATAGGGAATAGATAATAGCCCTTTTAAACCTATCTCCTGAACCCTATATAAATTAGAAAATTAAATTCACTTAAAAAAAACAATTCTTAAAATGTCTTAAGTTTATGGAAAAAGAAACTTACAATGCCAACCTTTCAAGTAAAATAAAATTTAAAAAGAAAACCCAAAGTCGTTTTTTTTAAATGTTTAATAAATTAAAAAATGAGAGGTAGTTAAAAATGACAATGAAAACCTATAATTGTAATATCATCCTTAATATAAGGCCAGTATTTTCATTGGATATAAATATTTTTAAAACTTTCATTTTAGGTTACTTCAATATTATATTTAATAAGTGTAAGATTAAAAAAATAGCCTCCAGGGTATATTAATATTCAAATGTAATGTCTTGATATAAATATGACTCTGACTTTTTTCGTTTTGGTGCACAATAGGATACTGTTTTCTTGAATGTCAAAAGTGCATGCCAATGTCAGGCAAGTGTTTTGTCTTAAAGATTTAGTGATACTTTAAAAAATAATATGGCAGCTAGGAGATTTGAGCACTGTACTGCCTTTCAATTACGGATGAGATTTAATAGTTTGGTTTCAACATTTTTAAAATAAGTAATTCTTAAGATACTATGTGAAAACAGTTAAGGTCTGAAATAGAGAATTTCTAGTAGCTTCTTTGTAACCCTTATAAAACTTGTGTTGGTTAAAAACTTAGGTTTTTCACTGGATTTCACTTTCAAGGACACTATGCCACAGGGACAGATGTTTTTCATCAACATGTTTTATGATGCTACATGTAGGCATTCCTTTATTAGAACCTTTCCTTATATTTCAAAACTACGTTATCAAGCTTGTCATTTCTTCTTGCTAAAGTACATACATTACACAACTGTTTTAGAACTGGAAAGCCAGCCTTTAATAAGTTAATTACAGTATTGGACATGTGATATATACATAGATTCATTTTCTTCTGTTACAATTAAAAACAATATCACTCTTTGATGTGTCATTGAGATAGAAGCTCTTCAAATTATTTTGTGCTTTTTTTCTCTTTTCATCTTATTATTTTTTGTACACAACAAATGCTTCTGTAATAAAAATGCCACAGTTTTGGCAGTGAACAACCAGAGGAATGCCCGATTGGGATTTCCCAACAAACAGAGATAAATAGCTCTTTTTTTTTTTTCATGTACAGATATATTGGCTTCAAAATGAGTGTACTGAACACAGTATATAGCATGTTGAATACTATTGTTTACAATTTAAAAATTGGCTTTGTCTGCCTTAGATTATATTTTTAAAAAAATGCAAACTACAGCCAACTTTTTGGCAATTATTCCCGTCAGAGCATATTGCACAAAAGTCCTTAAATACAGATATAAGTTATGTCATTGGATTAAATATTACAACAACTACATGGCAAATAAAGCAGTTTTGACTTTGCACATGCAGTCTCTGGAAATACACTAGGAGACTGTTCAGAGGACTACAGATACAGTTTGCTTTGCAAGTAGAATGAGTGTTGAGTAAAACAAACTTAATTTGGCAACTCATTGTTTCATGTGGTATTTCCTCCAAAGTTAACCACGGATAACCTTGATAAAAATGGAGACAAAGACCATATGGTTTTATTTTCACAGTAGCCTGAGGAATGCTAAACTGTAGTTCTCCAGGAACTCCGTGTCTGGTGTTATATGACAACTTTTATTTCCATCCCAGCCCTCCAAAAATGATCGCTTTCCATGAAAATTAAGATTCAGAAGTCGAACTGGCAGTACTTTCAACAAATGACTTATAGATTTGAGAGTTCAAAAACCTTGGGAAAGAATCTCTGTGCATTAAGGTATATATCTGAAGTTGGGCATCTTCATACATTTGAGGATTGGGGTCCAACAGATTTCTATTGATCACCTCTCTAACTCGAGAATCAAGACTGACCTAAAAAGAAATAAGAGCAAGACATTAAATCATACATATTTTTTATGTTCAGATTTTTCTCAATTAAATAGCTAGAGGTTCATGACACGTCAGAGAAATTCCAAAGAGTAAATCCGGCTACCTAAATCTTCAGGTTATCTTTTTCAAGGCTATATTCCCTTGCATACTGTTTTTCTCCTTCAAAAAAAATTGAACTAAAAAAAAAAAAAGCAAACAAAACATTGTTTTTGACAATTTCTGTTTATTGTTGGGGTAGCAGAAAATTCCCTCCTACTAGGATGTGGCATTGGGGAAGACCCTCTTTATGGAACAAGGTAGATACCTTGCAGAGCATAGCTCTCTGGAAAATACTGACATCTGTACCGAAGTTCTGATAGTTTCATATCCCAAGTTCTACTTTGTCAAGAGTAGAAAACCAGGAATGCGGAAGTTCCTAATAGAGCAGAACCACAGCAGAGATTCTTTATGCCTTCAGTCTCCTTGACAAGGCCTAGGAAACTGTAATACAGTCCTTCCCTCAGAATACAAGCAAAGATCTCTGTGCTACACATTAAGCAGAGGCAGCTGCCAATTTCACAGTCACCCATAGTCTCCTTGATAAATCAAAATCCTGAAGTAACCACGGGGTCTTTAAAATTTCAACTATAAAAATGGGCAGAATTTTCCTTAGTCATATTGGTGGTGCCCATCAGGTTCTTTGCTCAAACGGATGCTCAGAACTCATCTCCAGCCAGTTCCCAGAAGCCAACTGGGCAGAGCACTTGTTTTCAACAAGTTTGTTACGTAATTAGTCTTCAGGACAGGAAAATTCGAGACCAGGTCTTGCTCCAGAGGTGAGCTGTAAAAACTGCAATAGCAAACCAGGCTGGCTCTGGGAATTTGCCACTGAAGGCAGCCAGCTGATAAGGAAGACCCTGGGACCCTCCAGCGGGCTCAAGTTCAAGACAGTGAGAGCCTTCAGGAGCAGGTGCCATCTGCGAACTCTTGAAATAAAAGAGGGAACTTCCTCTTTGTCCTGGTCCCCTTCACTGAACACAAAAATGTCATACATACATTGTCACCTTAGCATCAGAGTCGGATTCATGAACTACGGAACAAGAGGTTATGGGAATCTAAGATGGAACGCTTCTTCCTTCCTTTTGAACATTTTCTATTTTCCACCCACCAGCAGTGTGGAGAGAGAATATTATGCAGATGCTATGAGTTTCCCCCCTACTTTTCCCTCTTCAGGCAGAAGAGTCTATCTCAGTGGTTCTCCACCTTCCTAAGGCCGAGACCCTTGAAGACAGCTCCTCATGGGGTGGTGACCCCCAACCATCAAATTATTTCTGTTGCTACTTCATCACTGTAATTTTGCTACTGTTATAAACTGTAATGTAAATATCTGATAGGCAGGATGTATTTTCGTTGTTACAAATTGAACATCATTAAAGCATAGTGATTCATCACAAAAACAATATGTCATTATATATTGTGAAATATTTATTTCTAATGACAAATAAATGAAATTTTGTCCTGAATCGTGGTGTAGCATGGGCAACAGTCTTCATAGGACAACAGCAAACTACATAGCTACACTTTGCTACACCGAGGAGCGGTGTGTTGGTTCCTAAGACCATGGGAAATATGTGTTTTCTAATGGTCTTAGGCAACCCCTGTGAAAGGGTCGTTCGACCCCCAAAGGGGTCGCGACCCACAGGTTGAGAACCGCTGGTCTACCTGCAGCTACACGGTGGGCTATGTGAGGAAAAATAAGTCTGTTAGAGTGGGAAAGCATGTTTTAGGTAAATTTTGAAAGGAAAATGTGTCAAGGGCATGGTTTTGAAACTTATCTGGGCTTTATTTTAAAAGGTTTTTTAACCCAGTTATTTCCCTTGATTTACTAGCTTCTAAGAAGAGATCCAAATTTGTGGTCAGTGTGAAAGGTTCCATGTTAGTATGGCTTGTGCTGGCCATTGCGCTGTATTCTTCTTGGAGAGAAACCAGGCACCAGAACCCATCCTTCCTTGTCCTGGACCCAAAGCTGTCAACATTCCGTGTTATCTGCCACCATGTGCGTGGTGCCGATTGATAACTTTTCCTGAAATGGGGCAGAACTGCTATGTTGTCCTTTCCATGTAACTTAAACGTAGTAATATGAGTAAAGTAGTAGTTGATGATTAAAAAAAAAAGATTAAGCAGGATAATTGCTTGAAGTGGAATCTTTGAAAGGAGAAACATAAGTAGGAATTCAGAACACTCATTAGTCAATACCATGCTATTTGAAAAATAGACAGAAACTCTGTAAGTGATTCCGTTATCATTTTTCCTCACTAAATGCTAATCCCGTTGAAACTGGTAGAGCATGGTGGTGAGGGAAGTGGAGAAAAATTAATCTCAATAAGTGCATGTTCGGGGAACAGAACTAAACCCTGCCCTGAAAGGACACATTAGCAAAACCTGCAAGAGGCAAACCCTCTCTGAGTCCTGACTGATTTCCTCAGTCCTCACTGTTTTACAAGGAGTAGGGACCCTGATCCCTAGTTCTCTGTTTCATGATGTATTCAAGTCTATGCCAACCTTTCATATTTGTACCTAAACATTTCGTCATAATTATTTTTCACAAGCTTTTTTTTTGTTCTGGCTTCTTGTCCCATCCACTGTTTCAATTATACCCAGAGTTAGAAACAGTCCAAATGATGGACCACTCACATTGTGGTGTCCCCAGATTTCTGAGCTCTATAGTCCACGTGGAACTGGGTTGATGGATACACCCTTGGGATGGCTATTATGGGAGGATTTGTTAGGGATCTAGACTAAATATCTGTAGCCTAGCTAGACTAACTTATATAGAGAACAAAAATGAAACACCTCTTGGCATATACACTGAGTGGCCAGATTATTATGATCTCTAAATGCATAATAATCTGGCCACTCAGTATATATATATTAGAGGTGCAGTGCATGAATTTGTGCATGGATGGGGTCTGGCCAGCCTGCCCAGAGGGAGGGGACATGGGCGGTTAGCTGGCCTGCCTGCTGGTCAAACTCCTGGTCGAGGGGACAATTTGCATATTAACCTTTTATTATATAGGGTATACACTGTGTGGCCCAATTATTATGTGTTCAGAGATCTTAATAATCTGGCCACTCAGTGTGTCATGAATTGTAAAAAGAGAAATATTATGTAATTATATCATTTAGGTTTTATTTTCTGTGTTATTGTTATATGAAGTGATCATCAAGTACAAAGTAATAAAATATACAGAAAAATTTCTCAGCTTTGTATTTAAAAATATCATTTGTGTTTCTACTTAACAGGAAATGTTAGCATGGGAGTTTAACCTGGTTGATCTTATTCTGTAATGTGGTGTTATAATTAGGTGAAGTATTACCAAATGCACTCCATTGTTTTTATAAATGGTGACTTTACTTTCAAACTTTTTGTTGCAATGGAGAAAGAAACGTTAGATTAGTGATAAAGAAAGAAGCTCATTTATTTCTGAAACAATAACATAGTTGAATATAGTATAACAAGTTTTCAGTAGCTGAAATGATATTAGTTATCTTAAGATAAACAAAATAACTTAACTTGCTAAATAAAGTAGTGCCATTCAATGTTTAGTAATCTACAGCAAATGCACATTTGCTATTTCCATATGAAAAGCAAAATATTTAGGAAGATCCAAAATGGCTGTGATGTAGGTGAAGCTACACTTACCTTCTCTCAGCCAAACTGGAATCACAACTAAAATATAGAGCAATCAACGGGAAAAACCAGCTAAAGACTA
This sequence comes from Lasiurus cinereus, assembly GCA_011751065.1. Classification (NCBI taxonomy): domain Eukaryota; kingdom Metazoa; phylum Chordata; class Mammalia; order Chiroptera; family Vespertilionidae; genus Lasiurus; species Lasiurus cinereus. The sequence continues at coordinate 3,399,213 of JAAGEH010002530.1, read as the reverse complement.
GCTGAAGAGAAGTCTTATGACCGCAGATTTACAGAAGAAGCCACGTCAAGACTGGTAGGAAGGGCAGAGACGTGAAAAGGGCTGACTCTGCTCCCATGAGTGGTGGCTGAGCCTCCAGAGGGATGGCTCAGCTGCAAAGCTTCCCTCTGAGAAGCACGGGGTCCCCAAACCAAGTGGGGCTCCCCAGTCCAGAGCACCCGAGCAAGGAAGCGGTACAACATTATATCCAGTTGTGAAAATGGCAGAGATTTTTTTCTGCCAGGGGAGATGGGAGTCTGCTAGAGACACAGGTGCCCTTTTAAAGAACCAACACACAAAATCTCATTTGTAGCCACTCACACTGGAATTCTACTGAGAGCAGGCGGAGTGGACTGGAGTCGCAAGAGTATATAGGCTGGGTTTTGTGGCTCTGGGGAGAGAGCTGAAGAGACAGCCACCAGGATATCTGGGCTGAGTGCCTCTCCCACACCACAGATGCCACCTTTCTTGGGTGGGGCACTCCCCTTCATATGGCATCAGCCTGGGGGAATATAATTCCCCCATTCTCTGAAATTCATGTGGCCCCACACTATGGAGCATGTGCCCTGCTGAGGAGTCAGCTGCCTGGGCCAGGATATACAGGCCTGGGCAGACTCAGGGGGTGTCAGTGATTGAATGGTATAGCTTTGGGGTGAGGATGGGGGTTATTCTTCCACTTACCCATGAACCACACTGGTACTTCCCCCTCTTGTGAGATCCACTACATCCACTCCCGGGGTTCCCATGGGACTGCCCTCCCCACTCCTGGTGACTCCACCCTGGAGAGGTCTGGGCAGAATCTGGGAAAGGCTGAGTCGTGTGGTTCTGGGAAGGGGCCACAATCCCCATCTCCCTCCATGTCTGACCAGCACCTCTTTCTCATGACAGAAACACTAGCCCCATCCTCCCGATTCCCAGGGCCCCTGCCCTGCCCAGATAAGGCATCTGGCACACTCTGGGACAGACTGAGTTGTGTTTCTCTAGGACTGGGGAGGAAGAAGTAAAAATGTCATTATTTGCAGATGACATGACACTGTATGTAGGGAACCCTAAAGATTCCACCCCCAAACTACTAGAACTGATAAGTTCATTCAGTAAAAATAGTAGGATGCAAGATAAATATCCAGAGATCAGTTGCATTTTTATACATCAATAATAATATATGTCCTTGGGCTAGAGGGACAAGGGAAAAAAATAAACAGATGGGACTACACAAACCTAAAACGTTTGGGCACAGCAAAGGGAACTGTCAAACAAAATGGAAAGACAACCTACTGCAGGGAGAACATACTTGTCAGTGATACATCAGATAAGGAGTTTATATACATACTTATAAGAGTTTATATAACGCTACACCAAAATAACAGACCATCCTATTAAAAAATGGGCAAAGGACCTGAATAGACACTTGTCCAAAGTGGCCGTACAGATAGCCAATAGACATATGAAAACACACTTAGCCCTGGCCAGTTTGGCTCAGTGGATAGAGTGTCGGTTTGCGGACTCAATGGTCTTAAATTCGATTCCGGTCAGGGGCATGTGCCTTGGTTGCGGGCGCATCCCCGGTAGGGAGTGTGCAGGAGGTAGCTGCTTGATATTTCTCTCTCATCAATGTTTCTAACTCTCCCTTCCTCTCTGTAAAAAATCAATAAAATATATTTTAAAAAACCCACACTCAATGTCACTGATCATCACAGAAATGCAAACTAGAACCACAATGAGATATCACCTCACAACCATCAGAATGGCTATCATCAATGAGTCGACCAACAACATGCATTGGCAAAGCTGTGGGGAAAGGGAACCCTTGTGTACTGTTGGTGGGAATGCATATCGGTGCAGCCTCAAACAATAAACAATGGAACTACCTGACTCAGCAACACCAATTCTGGGAACATACCCAAAGAAACCTGAAGTGCTAATCTGCAAGAATATACGTACCCCTATGCTCACTGCCGCATTTTGCACAACAGCCAAGATTCGGAAGTATTCAAAGTGCCTATCTTTAAAGAAGGAGATTAACAAACTATGCATAGTACATTTACACAATGGAATACCACTCAGGCATAAAAAATAAAGAAATCTTACCTTTTGACACAGCATGTACAGACCACAATACCATCATGCAAAGTGCGATAAGCCAGTCAGAGAAAGACAATATGTGATCTCACTTATATGTGGAATGTAACGTACAGAATGAACTAACACACAACATAGAAACTGACACATAGAAAACAGATTGTCAGCCGTCAGAGGGGAGGCAGGGTTTGTGGGGCTGGGTGAAAAAAGGTGAAGGGATTAAGCAAAATAATAATAATAATAATAATAATAATAATAATAATAATAATAATAATAAAGCTAGTTGACACAGACAATAATAGTATGGTGATTACTAAAGGGGAAGGGTGGGAGGGGAGGTAGAAAACTGTATAGGGAGGATGGATGGTGATAGAAGGAGACTGATACAATATACAGGTGATGTCTGATAGAACTGTACACCTATGTAATGTTATTAACCAATGGCGCTCCAATAAGTTCAATGAAAAAAAGCTAAAAATACAAACTCACTGAGATCGGCACAAAGTCTTACCCTAAATCCATAAGCACCCCCTCTCAGCTGCATTGGGTGTAAGAGGTGTTCAATAAACACATACAGGATGATGCAACGATAACATAAACTATTTACCTTCAGACCTGGCTGTCTGTTGGAAAAGGTTGTCGCTCAGTCAAAAGAGGTGTAGAGAGGTCAGATAACAAGGCTAGAACCCATGGGCCTAACCATCTACTGCAGTGGTTCTCAACCTTCCTAAGGCCGCAACCCTTGCATACAGTTCCTCATGTGGTGGTGACCCCCAACCATGAAATGTTGCTACTGTGATGCATCGTGATGTCAATATCTGCATTTTCCCATGGTCTTAGGCGACCCCTGTGAAAGGGTCATTTGACCCCCCAAAGGGGTCGCGACCCACAGGTTGAGAACCGCTGACCTACAGTGTCCTCTCTGGCATCTCTGTGCTTCAGATGGTGGCCCAGCTCTCACACTAGTTAGTGGGCCTGGCTCCCAGCATGGGTGCTGAGCCATCGTCCCCCTGGGCCTCAGGGACGCCCGGATGGCTTACGAGGCCATCCTGTGTGGGGTCCCAGTGCAGGAGGGACTGAGGAGCTTCCTGGAAAACACCCAACCTCCAGGTTAGGAATGAAATCCTGATAATTTTTACTGTTTACTCATTACCACTTTATAAAGGATTCGGATGCTCATGTTCTTTAAAATATTCGGATTTCAGAGGTAGAAAGGCCAGATTACCTAGCCCCTCTATGGGAAAAGATTCCGACCCCCCTCAGTCTGTAGCAGCTGCTTTGAGTACAGTGCTGCGAGATATTTTGAGGTTGAATCTGGGGACCCCCGTAAGGAGGGCCAGGATTTATTCCCAGTGACATTTGGGGAAAGAATGGGGTAACAGTACAAGGACCTTGCAGCTGCCATTCCTGATTTGGTTTACTCTTCTCTCTGCCCCTTTGGCATGTAGTGAACTACCGTATTTTCTGGCGTATAAGACAACTTTTTAACCCAGGAAAATCGGGGGTCGTCTTATACGCCGGGTGTCATCTTATAGGGTGGGTATATCCCAAATTCAGTATTTTAACTGGAAAAGTTGGGGGTCGTCTTATACACCCGGGTAATTTATCCAGGTCACACAGGCAGGTGGAAGCAGAGCCAGGACTAGAACCCGTGTACCTGAATACCAACCCAGCGCTCCCCCTGTTGGTCAGTCAGGGCTGTCTCGATGGACATGTTCTCTCCAGTGTAGGTTGACAAAATGTAAAGGGTGGTAACTCAGTATTGCCAGACAATGGGTAGTGTGTTGAGGCTGAATAGAAGTTGATGAGTTTTTGCACAGAAAAGTCAGAGAGATAATAAGAGTTTGCAAAGGGCTCTGGGATCACTATAAGGGCATACGATACTGTAAATGCATCAGTGAGTTAGGCCATTGGTCATGGTTCAAGCATAAATATGCTCTACTGTATCTACACTTCGGCTCAACACATAACTTTTTAATCACTGTCTTTTATAATTGCAAATACCTAATGGTTTTTGCTGCAAAACAATAATCAAATACGAGAGTGGGCAAAAGTAGGTTTACAATAATTAATACATTATTAATATAAGAATAAACCCCGTGTTTCCGGTACTCACAACTATAAACCCCCTTTTTACTATCCCTGGATGATTACTATGTTGATAGGAAAGCAATCAACTGGCTAATCATACAGTCCAACACTTAGATTCTATGTTCTGTTCTTTACAAGTCAGCATATTTACAAGTAACAGTGATAAAAATTTGAATTTGACCCCCCCCCCTCCGCTCTCTCTCTGTAACATTTTCAGGATATTACAGAGTCAGTATGGCTTAACTACAGGTGTTAAAAAAATAAAGGGGAACATAGATATGACAAAAACACTAAATATTAGTCTATTTAAATTTAGCAAAGATTGTGTTTGTGGTCAGAAAATATTATTTTAATGAGCATTGTGGGAAACTCAAGTTCAAGTCGAAATTGGGCTAGAACAAAACTCCATTACTTTCACAAAGAGGATGAAGAGCCTATAGTTTATCTTTTAATAATCAATAACTATGATTTCCCTAAACTATGGCCCAAAGAAGAAGTAATTTTGTGAAAAATTAAGCATTTTTTGAAGCTCCATCAGTGACACATGGAAATCAGGAGCTTTGAGGACAATGGGAAAGTATTTCCCATAAAAAACTAAAAATTAGAAAATGTTGACTAAAGTAAAGGAACTATATATACTTAATACAGAAACTATGTTTTCTTACTACTAACATTATTTTAAAATGAAATAGTCATCATTTTAACATGGTATAGTCATCATTTTAAGATGGTATCTAAATAGTACAAAGGAATGGATTGATAATCTAGGCAATTATCATTTTAAGATGACATATTACATATCTTGGGAAGAGAAATGGACTGGGTAAGACTCTATAATTATGTGTAACTAGAGGCTCAGTGCACAAAATTCGTGTATGTGTGTGTGGGGGGGGGTTGGGGGGGGCTGGCTTGTGTTCTCTTGAATTCTGGGAACTCTTGCTCCTAACTGCCCATCTGCCTGCTCCTTACCATTTGTCTTCCGATCCTTAGCGCTGCCGTGGAGGTGGGAGAGACTCCCACCACTGTGCTCACCAGCCGTGAGCCCAGCTTCTGGCTGAGCGATGCTCCAGCTGTGGGAGCGCACTGATCACCAGGGGGCAGCTTCTGCACTGAGTGCCTGCCCCCTGGTGGTCAGTGCATGTCATAGCAACCAGTCGTTCTTGTTCTACCACAAGCATCACTAGGCTTTATTATATGGATTATGGGCAAGAGAAGCATGCCTCTGGGCTCATTTTAATTATTTGATATATTTGCCAGGCAATGAAATATGAAATTAAAAATGAGAAAAATGTTACTGTGCTAATAAAATCCAAGCAGTGTTGGTTAAATGCTAAGGTTCTAGGTAGACCAGAAGCCTGAAGAATGTATTTTTAGGATGCAGAGTTATAATGGTGTTAGAACTACAAAGGCACCTGGAATACATGTATCGAGGCTACAGAAATAATTCTCCCCACCTTCCTGCTATGAATACCTTTCTAATGTTAATATAGGAAATCAAAACAAAACAAAACGATCTTTGTGTATGCAGTTCAAGGTGTCTCATCTTTAAGAGACAATCTGATCTGGAATATCAGTGACACTTAGAGTCTAATAAAAAGTGAATGACTTAGGAATATCTCATTAGAGGTGGAGTAGTTTATATAGGCTTTCAAACATAGAGATTGCTAAAGTAGCCACTCATTCATTCTATAGGTTTCAAGGTCAGAGTGTAAACCCTCAAGTGTTGAAGGCTAAACTCTGGGAGCAGAACAGTACGAGGCCAGGACATTTAAACGCACAGTGACTCAAGAGGGGGGTGTGAGAAGACAAGGAATTCTAGAAACCTCTGAGTTCAGATAGCAAAAGTACCTCTGGAGCTCAGCACAGGAGACAGACCATCTCCCCTTCCTCCCCAGCAGCTTTGAACTCTTAACAGCAGGAACATTCCTCAGGAGCAAATGAATTTTTATAAAGTTAACGGAAAAGTGTTCCTTTGTCTGCTTGAAATGCTCCTAGTTTATTCGGTATATTGTGGCAATAAGAAAAACAGCGTGTACTTTCAATAACAGCCAAACTAGGTAAGTAAAATAATGATCATACCCATCTCCATTCAAGAATGTTAATGGGCCGAAACCGGTTTGGCTCAGTGGATAGAGCATCGGCCTGTGGACTGAAAGGTCCCAGGTTCGATTCCGGTCAAGGGCATGTACCTTGGTTGCGGGCACATCCCCAGTAGGGGGCATGCAGGAGGCGGCTGATCGATGTCTCTCTCTCATCGATGTTTCTAACTGTCTATCCCTCTCCCTTCCTCTCTATAAAAAATCAATAAGATATATTTTAAAAAAATGTTAAGGGATCGTTCTTCAGTTCTGTGAAAATCGCATCCTTAGCATCACCAAACGTGGCATGTTTGTGTGTGTTTTTGAGCCCCTCTGCCAGAGGTCTCCAAACTCATCTCTCCGTTGGAAACGTGTTCAAAGTGCAGATCGCTGGCTATTGCAAATGTGTCAGATTCACAAGGCCTGGGTAGGCCTCGAGAATTGGCTTGCAAACCCACGCTCCCGGTGATTGACAGAGGACATGGGGATTGCACTTGGAGAAACTGCCCCACAGCAAACTCCTTCCCACTTCGTTCAAGTCACAGCCAGTTTGTATTTCCAACAGGCTTCCTAGGGGTAGTTCTGAGAAGCAAGGAGGCCACCACCGACCCAGCCAGAGACAATCGATCGAAGCAGAGTGAGAAAGTCTAGCCCGAAAACACATACACAGGGAGATCCTCACAATAGACCCCCCACACACACAAGCCTCCTCGCCTGCCTCCACCCCATGCACCACCCGACTTGGACAGAAGCGCCTTGCAGTTGACCCTGGGTGTGAGGACACTCAGGTCAAGATTTGCCAGTTGTTTTTGGTGGGTTTTTTTTTTTACCTCTTTGGGTGAGAGTATGGAAATGTAATCGTCATATATCATCCTGGCCTTTTCTTCGATGACTTTCTTGTTCTGCTCTTGCTTTAGGTCTTCACAGGCCAGCCAGAACAGGAGGTTCTCCTCGCTGTATTCCGTGCGGAGGAACTCTCGGAAGAGATTTCTTCCCGCCGGGGCCTTCATCATCTTGTCGAAATTCTGAGACCAGGACAAGACTTCATCGGACGTGGGGTTTTGGCTGCGGAGAAAGAAGGGATTCCCATCATCAGAGGTGACCTTGACCCAGAGAGGGGGAGAGAAGAGCCAATAAAACTGCTATGGCATTGCTGCCATCTAGTGGTCGTGGCCACTCTCTGGCACAGTGGTTCTCAGCCTTCCTCATGCCGTGACCCTTTAAGACAGCTCCTCATGGGGTGGTGACCCCCCAACCATACAATTATTTCCGTGGCTACTTCATCACTGTCATTTTGCTACTGTTATGAACTGTAATGTAAATATCTGATAGGCAGGATGTATTTTCATTGTTACAAATGGAACATAATTAAAGCATAGGGATGAATCACAAAAACAATATGTAATTATATATTGTGAAATATTTATTTCTAATGACAAATAAATGAAATTCTGTCTTGAATCATGGTGTAGCATGGGTAACAGTCTTCATAGGACAACAGTAGAATACATGGCTACACTTTGCTACACCGAGGAGCAGTGTGCTGGTTCCTAAGACCATGGGAAATAGGTGTTTCCTGATGGTCTTAGGCGACCCCTGTGAAAGGGTAATTCGACCCCCAAAGTGGGGGGCCAGGTTACTAGTTACTTCTGGGTTTTGACAAAAACGAGTGTGTGAGGCACGAGCTGCGTATCAGGGAGCCTAGTGTTGCGAGAGCAAAGGGCTCTACCTACTCTGCACATGGTCATGGTGGATTCCTGCCCTTTTCCCCCAAAATAAGACAGTGTCTTCTATTCATGTTTGCTCCCAAAGAGGCGCTAGGGCTTATTTTCAGGGGATGTCTGATTTTTTCCATGAAGAAGACAGTGCACATTTATTGTTGAACAAAAAAAGGAAATGTATGACCTATCTGTGGGACGGTAGTCATTGTCATCACAAACCAGCTCACTGATGGGCCGCAGCGCAGCCGGAGCTGTTCAGGCAGGGCGAGGTCTCTTTACATCAGGAGTCAGACGCCTGACGGTAGCTTCGGGGGGCCTTATATTCCAGGGAGGCCTGATGTTCAGGGAGGTCTTATTTTCGGGGGGATGCCTTCTATTACAGCAAGAGGCAAAACTGGAAGTAGGTCTTATTTTGGGGGGATGTCTTACTTTCGGGGAAACAGGGTAACGGAGATGGAAATGTTCAAACCTTATTATAGGGTGTCCCCCAAAATGGATACACACTTGGAATGATTATGAAGTCAGTGTTTATTAACATGCAGTTTGCTTTCAATATTTAAAAGAATCGACGTAAGTGAATGATTTTTTTTTTTTTTTTTTGGTCAATGCCTGTTTTCAAACTGATGACCGCTCTGGCCCAGGCACTGCTGATGACTTGAAGCAATGGAATTGCAAACAGCAAGCATCATTTCGTTCAGTATTTGTCAACTGTTGCTGGTTTTGTACAGTAAACTATCGTTTATGTATCCCCATAAAAAGTCCAGTGGATACATTTTCTTCGTTTAAAGCAGTGGTTCTCAACCTTTCTAATGCTGCAACCCTTTAATACAGTTCCTCATGTGGTGGTGACCCCCAACCATAAAATTATTTTCGTTGCTACTTCATAACTGTAATTTTGCTACTGTTATGTATTATAATGTAAATATCTGTGTTTTCCAATGGTCTTAGGCTCATCGTGACCCACAGGTTGAGAACCACTGGTTTAAAGCTTAGTCTGGCTTAATGCATTATTTCAAATCAGTTAAACCTGAAAAGAAGTGAAAACTAAGTGAGCTATCAGCTAGTAACATGAATACACACTTCGAATAATTATAAAGGTAGTGCGTGTACTTCAACAGCATTTCTGAACTTCCAGTAGCATTTTAGGATACATTTATTTTGTTTAAAGCTTAGTCTGGCTGAAAAGAAAGAAGTATCAATTGAGGTAAATGTGTGTATACACATTTTTTGGGATACCCTGTATACTGCAAGTTGGTAGAAACAGTCCATACATTCATTGTTTGAAGGGCAAACTGAATTTTTCACTTGCATCTGATGTAGATTTTCATTTTCAAGACACAGTTTCTCTTTTCATTTCTAGTAGCTTTTATTTTCGTTTATCACTGGATCTAAAATATATTGTGTGCACTTGTTACATATTTTTCTAAACTTAAATAATTATTCTATTAAACACAGGGTGGGTCAAAAGTAGGTTTACAGTTGTTCCCATGGAAAATAATACAATCTATAATAATAAAAGCATAATATGCTAATTAGACTGAATCAAACAACCTTCCAGGTGTCATTCTGGACATCCTTCAGGATGAAACTGTGGCAGCAGGGACTGAGGCAGAGGCAGTTAGGGGTGATCAGGCAGATAGGTGAGTGGTTAGGGGCAATCATTCAGGCAGGTGAGCAGTGAGGGGCATCGGGCAGGCAGAGTGGTTAGGGGCAATCAGGCAGGCAAGCAGAGTCAGTTAGGGGTGATCAGGCAGGCAGGTGAGCAGTCAGGGATGATCAGGCAGGCAGGCAGGCAAGTGGTTAGGGAAGATCAGGTAGGCAGGCAGAGTGGTTAGGGGTGACCAGGCGGGTATGCAGGTGAGTGGTTAGGAGCCAGCAGTCCCAGATTGGGAGAAGATGCAGGTTGGGCTGAGGGACCCTCCCCTCCTCTGTGCATGAATAACATGCTAACTGACCATATCTTTACGCCTACCAGCCAATCAGGAGCAAATATCCAAATTAACCCAACAAAGATGGTGGGTTGATTTGCATAAATAGGTGCCAAGTGGCTGGGAGTGGGGTGGATGCACCACCCCAGCTTCTCTGGGCCTCTGGGGACCATGGGAAGGCGGAAAGGTGGCTCTGGCCAGAGCGAAGACGCTGCCTGCAGCCAGGGTAAGGAAGGCCCATTCTGGCACAAATCTTTGTGCATTGGGCCTCTAGTTAATAAATAATAATAATACAAGAATAAACTCCATGTTTTCCATACTCACAACTGTAAACGGACTTTCGCCCATCTTGTATTGTTACCCATGAATGGAGATACCACAGTGACAGAGCACAGGGCCCTTACAATGACAATGAGAACTTGTTAGAGAGCTACATTCAGGTTCTCGGTGACTACTTCCCTGCAGAAACCGCCAGTTATTACTTCCTCTGCTCATACATCTAAGAAGTGAAAGAAATGAACTGGAGGTTCTGATGGTTCAACTAGAGGCCTGGTGCATGGAATTCATACACTCGGGGGTCCCTCATCCTGGCCTGAGACCTCGGGAGATATCTGGGAGCCCCGGGAAGTGGGTCTAAGCCAGCAGTTGGACATCCTTAGCGCTGCTGTAGAGGCCCCCGCCATCACCCCTACACTCGCCAGCCATGAGCCCAGTTTCTGGCTGAGCAGCAATCCTCCTGTGGGAGCACATTGATCACCAGGGGGCAGCTCCTGCGCTGAGCATCTGCCCCCTGGTGGTCAGTGCACGTCATGGCAACTGGTCGTTCTTCCTTTCAGTCAATTTGCATATTAGCCTTTTAGCATATAGGATTGGTCTTGCTTTCTCATTCATTATTCTATTTAATAAGTTTCCAAAGAAGGTATACATACCTTTTTGAGCAAAGTATTTTAAACAGAGTTTTGCTATTCAAAACTGTCTGAACTTCCTCATTCATTAAAAAAAAATTCAAAAGAAGAAAAATTACTATGAAGCTGCAACATTAAAACCTTCTCATAAGTAGAAAAAGAAAGCATTATATTTTTACAAATATTCTTACTTGAATTTTGACTTAATTCTATAGATTCAGTTCTGCATTCAAGTTGTCATTTTGAATAAAATACAGTGGTACCTCGAGATATGAGTGCCCTAACATGTGAGATTTTTGAGATGCGAGCCGTCGAGCGAGTGATTTTTGCTTTGAAATATGAGCAACAGTTGAGATACGAGTAATCGCGTGGATCGGCCGGCTGCACACAACCCACCAGTTTACTGCGACTCGAGCGTCTCAGTTTCCCACCCCTCAAGGTTACGGAACGAATTAAACTCGTATCTCAAGGTACCACTGTAGTTGTATAGAGTCTGTTCTGCAGGACATGAGACCAGATGCCAGCTGGGTGCCCTTCCTTACAGACTTAGGTAATTACATATCTGGTATGTGTGTGTTTTACATTCTTCCCACATAAAGAGAACAACTTAAAGATTCCCAGAAAAGGGAAGTCAGAAAATAGGGCAATTTGGGGAGCTAACTCGCGCATCAATCATTATTTTCGAAAGAGAAAGTCAGGCCATATTTTAGCGGATAGCTTCACATGGCTAATAGAAAAGTACAGTGGTACTTCGAGATACGAGTTTAATTCGTTCCATAACCTTGAGGCGTGGGAAACTATGAGATGCTCGAGTCACAGTAAACTGGTGGGTCGAGTCACGGTAAACTGGTAGGTCGTGTGCAGCCGGCCGATCTGCGCGATGACTCCTATCTCAAATGTTGCTTATATTTCAAAGCAAAAATCGCTCGCTCGATGGCTCGTATCTCAAAAATCTCGTAGGTTAGGGCACTCATATCTCGAGGTACCACTGTACATGAAAAGCAATTGCAATCGCAAAGTAAGATCTCCCAGCTTGTATATTCATGTCACCAAATCATTCCGAGGAGTAACAGGAAGCGGGAGCTGATACTTCAGCACAGAATCGAGGTAATCAGTATCTGAACACAAGACACAGTCATAATGTGAGTCACTCACCCTTCCTCCAGGACCTGGATACTCTCCATTTTGGTGGTGAGCGTGGGTCTTTCTGCCGTTTCCGCTCTCTCGTCGTTCCTAACAGTGAGGCTGTAATGTAGCATAACACTTTATTTTGTCTAGGGAAAACCAAGTATTGAAAGAAAAGAAAAAAATTTGCAAGAAAATATTTCACGGGAGAATTTTACTTTCAACGAGGCGAGACTAGTTACTGTACAAAAAGAGCAAATGCCATTTTTAAATGATGGGTAAAGCCCCTTTCAAAGAAGGGACAGAGAATCATTATTTAATCAAAGTAGAAAATAAATCAGAACTCAAAAATGGATACCGTTATGCATTCTGACTTCATCCTTACATAATTTAAATTACTTGAAATCCTTGACATACCTACATGATTATAGGCTTTGATAGTGTTTGATAGACATTATTATGCCACTCCTTGTAATAACTCCATTTTGAATTTTTGTTAGTGCTATTCATATTTGGTTTTCCCTTTATTTCCCCCCACTGATACCATCCTTCCTCCACCGACTCAAGTGGGAACTACTGCATTTATATTTGACTTTGTCTTTGCCCTTTCACGCCAGTTAATTTCCGATGTCTCCAGATGTCTCCAGAGGTTCTGCAGAGGAGAGCATTGGATGAGAGGAATCACTGTGTTGCTGGAATTTTCTAGGATTACAGGGGCCAGGGCAATCCCATGCACAGTAGTAGTTCAGAAAAAGACGAAGAATGGTCTGATTCAGGTTCATTGTAACTGAGTAGCGCCTTAGGGTGGAAGACCCAAGGTTCTAGCTGCAGACTGGACATAGTGAGGGAGATTTAGGGCAGAAATGAAGAAGCAGGTGGGGAGGATGACTTGGAAAAGTCAAGGTACTGGATTAGCAAACCGATCCCTTTGTGTAGAAGCTGAGGATGACAAAAGAAGTTCAGATAGCATCTCTTTTTTTTTATTCATTCGTTCATTTTTCCCACAAGAAGGAATGGGAACCATGATTTTCTAGTGCCTATTATATGCCAGGCACTGTCTTTTTATCTTTAATTTTATTCTCCCCATCTTAGAGATGAGCAGTGAATCACAGAGCTGCGTGTTACATCGGCCCAAAGTCACACACTAACCATGGGTGTGGTTGGAATTTGAACCTGATTCTGGCAAATGACCTTGCTGATTTTTAAAAAAATATATTTTATTGATTTTTTGCAGAGACGAAGGGAGAGGGATAGAGAGTTAGAAACATTGATGAGAGAGAGACTCGATCAGCTGCCTCTTGCACACCCCGCCTCTGGGGATGTGCCTGCAACCAAGATACATGCCCTTGACCGGAATCGAACCTGGGACCTTTCAGTCCACAGGCCGATACTCTATCCACTGAGCCAAACAGGTTTTGGCTGACCTTGCTGATTTTATTGAGTAACTATTACGAACCATGCTCCCTGATAGGCACTGACACACCAAACTACTCGCTATGTGGATGAAGAAAAGGGTCACTCCACATGGTGGTGCTGGAAAGAAGGAGTTTAGTGGGAGAAACCTTCCAACGAGTAGTTCTTCTTCATCTGACATGTGGCCAGGGAAGCAAAGAGAGCATCTCCTGGATCCCTCCTTTCCTGCCCAGGTGCAGGGGTGAGGGTGCAGAGAATGGAACCAAGGGAGGAATTTAAGGAGGAGAGGTCCCTCCACAATGGAAGTAAGACCAGCCAAGGACATTTCATTGAGAAAGCTGACTACCTGGAGAGAAGTGAACCCGGTAAGAACCGGAAAGGATTCTTCAGTCAGAAAGAAGACACATCAATGAAAAACAAAACAAAACAAAACAAAAAGTGAATAAACCCAAGTTCTCTTCGAGCAATTTCTACGGACAGTGGCAGATGTATTGGTGCAGGACCATGGCGAGAAAAGAGTAAACCTCCACAGAAGTGGTGTGGCCCCAAGAATTCTGGGAAGCAGTAACCACGGCTGCTCAGACACCCAGCGAACAGAGCTGTGCCCAGCGGGAAGGCAGCCATTCCAGAGCCTTCGGGGGAGGAAACCATGGGGATACAGCAAAGCGGATTCAGAGGGAGCAGCGCAGTTGCCGGGGTGCCTGCATGTGGGGACTGGGAATGTGTTGGCAGATGGAGGTTGCCTAGGAGACCTCAGTCCTCCATGGTCCTGATGCTTTGGTTGGCACTGACTTGTCCAAGTGTCTTGGACCACAGTGCGTCTCTGGAATTTGATATCTTTCCAGCACTTCTGAAAAAGTGGGTCGGAGGAGGTTGACACTATTCTGTGAAACTTCCGAGACCGGTTTGGCTCAGTGGATAGAGCGTCGGCCTGCGGACTAAAAGGTCCCAGGTTCGATTCCGGTTGGGGGCATGTAACTTGCTTGCGGGCACATCTCCACTGTGGGGCGTGCAGGAGGCGGCTGATCGATGTCTCTCTCTCATCGATGTTTCTGACTTTCTATCTCTCTCCCTTCCTCTCTGTAAAAAGTCAATAAAATATATTTTAAAAAAAAGTAGAGGGGAAAAAAGCTTGCTTCTGTTGATTAATACACTTAAAAATTATTTTTGTTACATTTCCACACAAGTGCAATGTGACATACAAATGCAAGAATTCTCCATTCTATGCAACATTTTAAAATCATTTTTTTTTCTCTATGGTGTCTTTGTTGTGGAATATTAATCTGGAATCCACACGCATGATTGACACGTTTCTGAACATGAATTCTGGCTCTCCTATCTGTTCCCGTGATATTTACAAACATCCCAAAGGCCACCATATTAGAGTGATCATTATGAAATATGGGGTGGTGTTTATATCTTTCAATTCTTACAGATGGTAAAATATGGACACATATGTACTAACATGATTTAAAATAGATATTTAATAAGTGCTTAACTGCCCGCTGTTTGCTCCATTTCTTGATATAATGTTAGACACAAAAATTGTCCTGTACAGAGATAAGTGTCCTGTTAATCAACTTGCCAATTCTTGAAAAACCAGTTTCAAAGTTTTATTTGTCAAGAACGACTGATGATGACATTTCAAGATGAAAAGAGATGGAGAAAATGATGGGAGAGTTGCTACTAGACTGCCATTTATGTCTTGGGAATGACTAATATCTGTCCCCAATTTCACTTAGTCTTGCTTTAAGTAATACAGTGGGTTTTGTTAAGATAAATTTGCTTTAAGATCAACATATACATGTTGTATGTGCTCCAGAAAAGCTCTAAAAGGATAACATCAAGTTTAACAATAATGAGAAGTTATATGGAGACTTGTTACATTACAGCAGTGGTTCTGAACCTGTGGATCGAATGACCCTTTCACAGGGGTCACCTAAGTCCACCGGAAAACACCTATTTCCCATGGTCTTAGGAACCAACACAACGCTCCTCAGTGTAGCAAAGTGTAGCAATGTAGTTTACTGTTGTCATATGAAGACTGTTACCCATGCTACACCATGATTCAAGACAAAATTTCATTTATTTGTAATTAAAAATAAATATTTCACAATATATAATTACATATTGTTTTTGTGATTAATCCCTCTGCTTGAATTATGTTCAATTTGTAACAATGAAAATACATCCTGCATATCAGATATTTACATTACAGTTCATAACAGTAGCAAAATTACAGTTATGAAGTAGCAACGGAAATAATTTTGTGGTTGAGGGTCACCACCACATGAGGAGCTGTCTTAAAGGGCGTGGCATTAGGAAGGTTGAGAACCACTGCATTACAGTGTTTGTAACATTTTAAATGAACTTTCTATGTTTTAAGCAACTAAACCCATAAACAGAGCGGAATGCATATACAGTGCCCACAGTGGGAGTCTTGATCGAGCTTAAATATGGAAGACGATGCCGATAACCCAGGCTAAACATGCACACATAAGCACTCACACTCCCATTAGACATTTTGGAGATGGTGACTCTGAGAAGAGAGAAATACAGTTGGGGTGATTCTGAAAATCAGGAAATAATGCCTTCTTGGCGCATGGATAGACTTTTGGATTTGTTTTCAGGGGGTTTGGAGAGCGGGATGAGGAAAACATCGCTGGCTGCCCATCGTAGCATTTACCTACTCATTTGTCATCATGGATACGTGCACGGCCTATTGTGGGAGAGAAAACAACCGGTTCTTAGAGAGAACCCTTGAAATGGGCAAATAAGGGAAGACAGTGCGGTAGCCATGGTAACTCTGGGAGTGAGGCTGAGCACAAAACTACATGTGTATACAAAACCTCAACTGAGGAATCAACGAGATGCCTACATTGAATGCACGATGACATGGAGGTTCAAGAAGGAACCCATGTCATCGTGAAGGCATATATTCTTTTTTTAAAATTTTTATTAATTTTTTATACATATCTCCCCATTGCCCCCCCTCCCTCCCAGGCATACCCCAACCCCCCAGAGTCTATGTTCATTGGTTATGCTTATATGAAGGCATATATTCTAATAGGCTCACTTCATGATTTCAGTGTTTTCTTTTTTATTTGGAGGAGACTCCAAATATACACTAAGTGGCCAGATTATTAGGATCTCTGAATGCATAATAATAGCCTCTGCCTCTAATTTCCCAGGGCAAACACGGGACAACATCCTTCAGCTTCCAAAAGAGAATCAGTGGGTTATTCTTGAAATGGTGCATTTTCCTCAACCAACATCCCGTGGTGAAATAATACAACAGCTTTGTTTGCTGGTTGATAAATACAACAATTGATAAATACGTCTGAGACACCTGGTTTTAGGCCACATCGCCTGGGTTGGAAATTCAAGATCAGTGAGGCCATGGCCGGGTAATGAGAGCATCATCCTGATACGCCAAGGTGGAGGGTTCGATCTCTAGTTCGGGCACATAAAAGCAGCAAGCAATGCACGCATAAATAAGCGGAACAACATATGGATGCTTCTTTCTCGCTCTCAATTCAATAAAGAAAGATCAATAGGGCAGGCTGGGAAATGGAGGAGCTCTAGCAGGTGAGTAAGCATCACGTGGTATTGTACCGAGAGCTAAGATAGCGGTTTGCACAGGGTGTTTTGCAGACACAGGCGCAGTATCTGCAAGTTTGCGTGAGAGAACTGAGACAGGTTTTCCAGAGGAGGTAATGATTAAACTGGATTGAACCGGGAACAGGTGTTGGATGGAGACTTGGACTAAGGGAGGAAGGGGCGGGAATGTGCGGAGGCTGGGAGTTGCCAAAAAATATATATATATATATATATAAATGTAGGGCAAAATGGAGAGATCAGATGTTTCAGGGGGAAGCAATAAATGAGAAGAGGCAGGGAGGTATAGTTATGTAAGGGGCCAAGAATGCAAGGAGGAGACTGCAAATATACACTGAGTGGCTAGATCATGATGATCTCTGAATGCTTAATAATCTGGCCACTCAGTGTGTGTGTGTGTGTTAGAGGCCTGGTGCATGAATTTGTGCAGGTGTGGGGTCTGGCCAGCCTGGCCAGGGGGAGGAGACACGGGTGGTTGGCCAGCCTGCCTGCTGGTCACATTCCTGGTTGAGAGGACAATTTTCATAGAGGATATACACTGAGCTGCCAGATGATTATGTACTCAGAGATCATTATAATCTGGCCACTCAGTGTAGACCATCCCTCCCTTCAGATGATTTTGGCTTTCCTTGCTTTATTTTCCTCGTTTATAACGGGGACAATGGTAGTGCCCTACTACACAGGGCTACGAAGTAAAGACTAAAAACTGTGACAAAAAGGCAAATTATTACCCACGCTTGACTGAATGGGAGGGCCGACTGGCTGCATATTAAAATGATAATTCCAACTTTACCAAAGAACCTTTTTCCCTCTAAAGAACTTTTTACATCAGCTTGAGGAACGAAAGGCCGACTCCTTGCCATTATTACACAACACTTCCTCCTACATTGCCTCGCTGCTTCTTTCTCTCAGCAGTCCTGGAAGGTAGGCAGGGATTTGTTATCAATCATAACAAATTGAAACAGTCCCCAAGGTTGACACAGATGCCAGTAATGTGTACACCAACATGTCAGTGTTAGTATTGGCATGCATGTCTTCCGACTTCTTTGTCTCATGCTTATTTTCACTATGCAATGCTGCTTCCCTTTCTAGAAAACATTAACTGTGGAATTTCACCTTTTTGGTTATATACAAAAATCGGTGGCTCTGAAGTGTTTGGGAAGGTTAAACCTAACACAAACCACTGTGTTAAGGGCAAATGTGTTTTCCCACAGCCATCAGTCTATAGGAGTTAATGCCCAGAGGACCCAATATACAATAGATATTGGAGAGAAGTTTTATTGGTGTGTTTTTTAAAATATGTCTTTATTAATTTCAGAGAGGAAGGGAGAGGGAGAGATAGAAACATCAATGAAGAGAGAGAATTATTAATTGGCTGTGTCCTGCACTTTCCATACTGGGGATCGAATCTGCAACCAGGGTATATACCCTTGATGGAATCAAACCCAGGACCCTTTGGTCCACAGGTCAATGCTCTATCCACTGAGCCAAACGAGCTAGGGCTGTTAGAAAAAGTTCAGACAAGTGTCATGAAACAAGTATTTCAATTGGCTTAAGCTTTTGTATCATAAACTTGAACCACTCTCAAAATTAAATCATCTGCTATTGAAAAGTCTGTCCACTAGATGGCTGTGTTGCCCTTATAAATATAATGTTTTACTTAAAATAAAATTGAAAAAAAATTCTGGGAGTAATTACTCTTATTTGTGTGTGTGTGTTAGGGGGGGCCAGGTAGGGGGGAATGGGGAATCTATTCTTATGTGTGTGGAGTTTTGATAATTATATGTTTTAAAGCATTTGAAAAAAGTCATTCATTTCTAAGAGTGAAATTATCAAACTCGTAGGAGAGGAAATTTAATCTCGAGAGGTGTGCATAATAACACCCATTTTCCTTTTTATTTAGAGAATCTTCTGGATACTCCCTGGCTCCAAATCATTTGACTTAGAAGTAATACTTTAGCCTTTTTTAAAGGCAGGCATAATCCTATTAACATTGGAGTTATTTGTTCCAATAATAAGTTGTTTGGAATTCTAATGTCTCTTGCTGGGTAACATGGATCTTAGATCATACATTCTTGGAGCAAATTCATTTGAAAAGGTTAACTACCAACATGCAGGAAGTATTTGTATTATTTAAAATGTTTTTGAAAGGCAATTTCAGTTCCAGTTTGGTTGCATGTAAATGTTTTTGTTTGTTTGTTTTACCTTTTTATTAAATGCATCGGGGTGACATTGGTTATTAAAATTATATAGGTTTTAGGTGCACATATTACCTGTATATTGTCTTGTGTGTTCACAACCCCAAGTCTAGTCTCCTTCCATCACCATTGATCCACCTTTCTTTCTGGTAATAACCACACTGCTGTCCCTTCACCTTTCTCACCACCATTGCCCGGTCCCCTCTCTCAGCTATCAGTCTGTCTCTGTATCCATAAATCTGTTTCTATTTTTATTTTGTTCATTAAATTCTACATCTGGTATTTGTCTTTCTCTGGCTGGCTCTCCATGATGTATATAAATATTGTTTTTTTTAAAAAAATATATTTTTATTGATTTCAGAAAGGAAGGGAGAAGAAGAGATAGAAACATCAATGCTGAGAGAGAATCAATGATTGGCTGCCTGCTGTCCCCCACAATCCCCCACTGGGGATCAAGCCTGAAGCCAAGTATATGCCCTAAGCAGGGATCAAACCATGACCTTTTGGTTCATAAGTTGACAGTCAACCACTAAACCACAGAAGCAAGGCTGTATGTAAATGTTAATTTTTGTTTTATTTTATGCATAGAAACGGAGAATTCTCTTCGTTTTCTCATTCTCTCTTTGCTACCCATTTCCTTTTTATACATGCTTCTGTTTGAAAAGTTGGATTTCAAACATTCCCTTTTTCTATTGATATTAAATTTTTACTTTAAACCCCAAGCTGTGTATTTCAGTTTCATGGACACATTGATTTGATGACAACTGCACGTAAGGCTTTTTTTTTTCTCCTTAAAATTAAGAGAATTACCGAACTGATATTTAGATGCACTTCATATAACACACACCAATCATCAGAATCTATTTCAGTTCTCAGGTTGATTGAAATCCTATTTCGAGCTCTTCCTTCAACCCACTGTAATTTTCCCTGTAAGTCATAATTACGTTAGAGGATGCTTTTGTGGGAAAGCAAATATCTTGGATGTGAAAAGGACAGAGGGACCTCTATTTAGTTAGTAGACACTGTTATTAAAATGGCATGCGCTCATCCAAGTCTTTAAAGGCATCTGTGAAGTTGGAGCGCAAGCTTCTGGTTTTCGTTAACACGTGTCCCTATCATAAGAACCAGAGTAAAAACCTTAGGACTGTAGTAGCTGACACTCAGGACAATATCTGACAGATGCAAGGTTACTTCTCCCTCCAGCCATTCATTCATTCTTCTGGTATTTTCTTTTTTAAAAATATATTGTATTGACTTTTTACAGAGAGGAAGGGAGAGGGATAGAGAGAAACATCGATGAGAGAGACATTGATCAGCCGCCTCCTGCAGGCCCCCTACTGGGGATGTGCCCGCAATCAAGATACATGCCCTTGACCGAAATCAAACCTGGGACCTTTCAGTCCACAGGCCGATGCTCTATCCACTGAGCCAAACCGGTTTCGGCTCTCCTGGTATTTTCTTATTACCCTTGTGAATAGGCATGGGCTTGAGGGCAATGACCCTGGGAAAGGCCCGGTATCTAATGACCTTGCAATGCTCTGGGATCCTGGAGCTTTGTGGCGTCTGCTCTGAGGATGCTGAGTGATAGCTGTGCTTGTTGACCTGGGAGTTGGGGACAAAGAGACAGGGGTACAGACTGCAGAAAACAGATTCTGTTACATTTACTGGCCACATCCTATATGATAAAAGACTAATATGCAAATCAACTGAACGGCAGAATGACCGGTTGCTATGACACGCACTGACCACCAGGGGTCAGATGCTTAATGCAGGAGCTGCCCCCTGGTGGTCAGTGTGCTCCCATAGGGGGCACACCCTTCATTCAGAAGCTGGGCTCATGGCTGGCAAGTGCAGTGGAGATAAGGGGAGCCTCTCCCACCTCCACGGCAGCGCTAAGCTGTCAGTTGGACATCCCCCAAGGGCTCCAGGACTGTGAGAGGGTGCGGGCTGGGAAGAGGGACCCCACCCTAAGGGCACAAATTTCATGCTCGAGCCTCTGGTAAAAATAGAATATGCTAAACATACAGTGGTCAAATCCTACAAAGTCTGCTAATTTCCTTCCAGCCTGAGACTTTTGAGGAGGTCAGAATAAAACATATCAATTATGGCTTTTTTTTGGAGCCCTGACAATGTACTGAACCCCAAATTAACTGACGTATATATGTTATCAATCCCATCTTACAGGTAAAGAAACGGAAGCTGAGAGAGGTTGAGGTTTCACCGTGTAGATCATGAAACAAGGATGCATCTGTGTCATGCCAATGTCATCCTTCTTCCCTGCCCCCTGCTGCCTCTGGAAATAGGCTTTATATGAGGGAGACATGTTATTGAGTTTGTGTGTCATCTTCAAATACAGCAAGACTACACCTATTAAGAATGGATCACATGGAGTTATTATTCCACCATTAGAAGTGGATTGATTAAAATGATTCTGTACTTTTATATAATCTATTAGAGGCCTGGTGCACAAAATTCATGCATGGGTAGAGTCCCTAGGCCTGGCCAGTGATCAGGGCTGATCTGTAGGGCAACCAGCAGAGTGATTGGGCATCCTCAACTGACACCTGCCTTGGCCAGCCAGGTGCCACCTGTTCCCTGGCCCCGCCCCCTACCACTGTTGCCAGTTGCCTCCCTCTGCGGGGTGACCAGCAGGGTGATTGGGGGGCCCTTGCTGGCACCTGCCTTGGCTGATCTGCGATCTGTGGGCTGGAGGCAGCTCCTGCATTGAGCGTCTGCCCCCTGGTGGTCAGTGCGCATCATAGTGACTGGTCGTCCCACTGGTTGTTCCACATTTGGTTGATTTGCATATTAGGCTTTTATTATATAGGATATTGCTTTATACAAAAAGCAGAAATGGTGGAAACTTGCTCTCTAGTTAGGAACCCATGTTCCTGGACATGAGATGTTCTTTAATATATAGTGGTATATGGATAGTTTCAACAAAACTATGGATTTTACAGCACCAGATCTTATAATATTTATCAAACCCAACGAAGCAGAATTATTTAAAAAATCAACTCCATATTCAAGAGAAGTGGATTTGATTGTCGTTCTGACAAGAAAACAAATCACTCTTGAGGGACGTCCTAAAATAGCAGGCTTTTTAATGGGTCTACCAGGCTTACACCGCGAAAGAGTGTAAGCTAGGCCTAAAACGAATAGTGAAGAGTTTCAGGAGAGGGACACAGCAAATTGCTAGTGCTCGCTTCAATCAGACAGTACAACCATGACAAAGATAGGGAAGGGGTCGCACCATGTCATGACCTCATCTTCTGTGTCATTATTGATTCAGAGAGGCTACGGGGATACTCTTAAATGCCGTCCAGATAGCTACTAAATTTGGCCTGGATTTGGAAGAGCTGAACTTCATATTGTTTTAAAAGTGGAATAATTTGCTTCGATTAAGTCAAGAGGGAACCCCAGCTTCCCCGAAATTGAACTTTCACCCTGAGAGATCAGGATGTCCCTGGACCTTTGCAGGGGGGTTGTGGGGGAGGGGGAGAAGGTACACTCATTTTCATTGTCGGCAGCTTTTCTCTCTAGATTCTCCCTCCCTCTCCACATCAAGGAGAAGCTCGATTCTCTCCGAGTTCACCGCCAACCTCCTGTTTGGCCAGATGTTGTCAGTGCTCATCCCAGTGGGCCTCTCCGGTGCATGCGCACATTGGTCCTTCCGGTCCTTGGGAGACTGGTCTCGGATGCTGGGCTTGTACCTCTCCTCCTGCCTCTCCTCTGAGTTCCGTTGGCAGCGCTCCCACCGTTCTCTCTTTAAATGCCGCTGTTTCCTGAGGGTGCAGTCCAGCTCTCCATGCCGGGCCATCACTCTCATCCCCTGTCCACCGCATACCGATGGCTCCAGATGGTTCCATCTAATCAAAACTTGCCTGGTGAGCGTCAAGTTCTTTTCCACCACTAACTCTTGGGCACCTCCAACAGAGCAAGTCCAACCCATCCCCCTATGCCAAACAACCTCCTGTTCCAGCATTTTCCCATTGGATGGAATCACTGTCAACTGGCTGCTTGAGCAAGCAATGCGGAGTTATGCTTCCCTCTTCTTTCTTACCTATTGCAAATTCTTTTTAAAATATATATATTTTATTGATTTTTCACAAAGAGGAAGAGAGAGAGAGATAGAGAGCCAGAAACATCGATGAGAGAGAAACATCGATGAGAGAGACAACGATAAGTAGCCTCCTGCACGCCCCCTACTGGGGATGTGCCCACAACCAGATACATGCCCTTGACCGTAATTGAACCTGGGATCTTTCATTCCCCAGGCTGATGCTCTATCCACTGAGCCAAACCGGTTTCGGCCTATTGCAAATTCTTGATGGCACCCCTATACTATTCTTGAATCTCTCCACTCCCATTTATATAAAAATATTATGCCATATGTATACTCTAATATTTATAAAAGCCAAGTATAATATTTTAATCTATTATTTTGTTTTCTTCACATCTATTTTTCTATTGATGATCTAAACACTGCAATATGACACTCAGGACAAAAAAACAAAAACACGCCCTGACCAGTTTGGCTCAGCAGATAGAGCATCGGCCTGCGGACTGTAAGGTCCCAGGTTCCATTCCGGTCAAGGGCATGTACCTTGGTTGCGGGCACATCCCCAGTAGGGGGTGTGCAAGAGGCAGCTGATCGATATTTCTATCTAAATATTTTGATGTTTCTAGCTCTCTATCCCTCTCCCTTCCTCTCTGTAAAAAATCAATAAAATATATTTAAAAAAAAAAACACAAGCATTTACAACAAACTCAGTCAAGAGTACCAGTAGCCTTAATGGGAAGTGGTCAAGGAGTTCTAGTCCTGGCAGTTTCCCAATCGTTAGCTCTCTGGTCATGTGTAACACGGACTCGGCAGAGGCCGCTTGAATACTGTGCTTTTCTAGAGGTTGACTCGGGTGGGAAGTAATACCCAACATCCATGTCAACATTCCCTCACTTGCTGAGAATCTGTGACCTCTCTCTGTAGAGGCAGGACAACCTGGTGAAATCAGGAAAGACGACAGGACAGGCGATAGACTGGAATGAGTGAGTTCATGACAGACAGAAGGTCTGTTGTCCTAACGTCCGCTTTTTGGTTTTGTGTACATGGCATGGGAACCCTGAGTTCATGTTGGTAGATGCCATCGTGTGAGTGATCGAAACTATTAAGGAAACTGATCTATGCAGTGGCGAAATGGCATTTTGAAATAACTTGGATGGCGTAAGTTGCAGAAGCTATTGAGGAGATCTGGCCGGGTTAGCTCATTTGGTTAGAGTGTCATCCTGGTATGCCACGGTTACAGATTCAATCCCCAGTAGGGCACGTACAAGAATCAAGCCATGGATGCATACATGAAGAGAAGGATGACCCAAAGTATGTTTATGAAGATTTTAACATTTGCTGAGTTGGGCCTATCCATGGTCTGGGAACTTTGGGAACCAACGTGGAATAACAAATCTGTGTGTGTGTGTGTGTGTGTGTGTGTGTGTGTGTATCTCCCTTGCTCTCTAACAATCAATGAATATAAATTTAAAAAGAAGCTATTAAGAAAATTTATCTAGCTGAAACCAGTTTGGCTCAGTGGATAGAGCTTCGGCCTGCATACCGAAAGGTCCCAGTTTCGATTCTGGTCAAGGGCACATACCTTGGTTGCGGGCACATCCCCAGTAGGAGGTGTGCAGGAGGCGGCTGATCGATGTCTCTCTCTCATCAATGTTTCTAACTCTCTATCCCTCTCCCTTCCTCTCTGTAAAAATTCAATAAAATATATTTAAAAGGGAATTTTAAATATATTTTATTGAATATAGTAGATCTCAGTTCAGTTCCTGGTCAGGGCATATGCTCAGGTTACAGCCTTGATCTCCAGTGTAGGATGTGCAGGAAGCAACCCATCAATGAATGAGTCTCTCTCATCAGTGATGTTTCTATCTCTTCCTCTCCAATCCTCTCTGCAATCAATAACAACCTATACTTAAGAAAAGAAAATTTATCTCTGCCATGCAAAATAGAGTTTCAGAACCGTAGGATTTTTTGTAAATGGCATTCCCAATGATCTGGTTCCAAGTGCCGAGACGTCCTATGCAGCTAAGTTATGTTCCTACGGGGGACGGATCGGGTCTCTGAGGAGGACAGGTATGGGAAGAGACTCTGTTCAGCAGCGCTTTTTGGATGAAATGACTCATCTTGCTCGTGCGAGCAGATTTATTTCCAGAGGGTGATTTCTTTACCATGGAGCAGACGTGGAGTTGTTTTTCCTTTCAAAAAATATCCTTTGGCTTTTCAAGCATGCATCGGAGTGTTTCCATTGGCAGAGGGCTGAAATGTGGCAGCGTCAGAGGAGAAAATAGGAGGTTATTTTTGCAGATTTGAATTATAGAGGCGGCGGCGATTGTTATAAATGGAGAGAGGGACGGCCGAAAGCATGTTTAGGAAGAGTTTCACATTTACTGCGCCGGCCCACCCAGGGGCTGGGAACTCTGGGAACTAATATGTTCAGAGGAGGATGCCTTGCGCTTTCCCAGGGATCATTTGCTAAACTCAGCCTGTGACCAATTGCTCTGGAGAAGAACGAAGGAGATCTGATTTGGGCCCAATAGCATAGGAAAGGTACCTGAGTGCCTGCGACTGTGAATTCGCTGGGAACAGTGGTATCTGCTGTCAGTTGAAGAGTTTGTAAAGGAAAAGGCTTTGGGCCTGGTTCAGATCGAATCTGGAAATGAAAAGTTTGGACGTGTCATCTTCAAATGGACAGAAACAAGGGATGGATGTTCATGGACTTGAATTTCAGTCCCACTTCTCTCAGGGACAGGCGTGGGGACAGGAGACAAGCCATCCGTTTCCGTCTCTTTGAAGGTAGACGCAGAATTTTCCAGGTGTTTTTTTTTTTAATGTTTTTTTAAATATATTTTATTGATTTTTCATAGAGAGGTAGGGAGAGGGATAGAAAGTTAGAAACATCAATGAGAGAGAGACATCAATCAGCTGCCTCCTGCACGCTCCCTACTCGGAAGGTGCCCAAAACCAAGGTACATGCCCTTGACCGGAATCGAGCCTGGGACCTTTCAATCCGCAGGCTGAAGCTCTATCCACTGAGCCAAACCGGTTTCGGCAGCATTTTCCAGGTTTTAATGAGGGTCTTTTTTCTTCCAAAAAGCTCACAACTAAGTCTAATATGTAAAACAGCTCCAGACGGAACAATTCCCTTAGAAACTGCAAAGGGGGAGCTCCGGACGGTGGTCAGCCAAGTGGTGGATCCCCACCCCCATTCCCCCAGAACTTTCTCCTCGCCACCAGGAAGCAGCAGGAGAGTCAGTGGGGATGTTTGCGAGAGAGAGTAGCTGAAATCTCTTGAATTGGAATTTTTTATGACTAAACATGGACACTGTTTGATAGGACATCACCAGGAGCAAGAAGGAATTCAAACAGGGATGGATTAGCATCTAAAGGGTTTATTTGAAAAAAAAATAGGAAGTCTGGATTATTTTAATGTAACCTCTGGTGTTAGGAGAGGACCTGGGGACAATTTGCAAATGAGCTTTAAGCTCAAAATGCGTTTTGCAAGCTCCACCTTTCATTTCCTTCTTGAGGCACCTCTTCCTGTGAGCACACAGTGGTTTCTGATTTGCGAGGTGCATTCACACGTGTCTGAATGACCTCACCATTCACACTGTCCCAGTGATGGTGGTTTCCTGAGGATCCCCACATCCTTCCAAGTTCCTTTCTCATGAAGAAGGGGAAAGCATTAACCGCCTGAAGAGGGGGGTCACTTTGTCTGAACCCTGATGTCGGAGGAACATCAGGTTTTGACAAAGGCGACCTTGAACCTGTGGTCAAGTCCTGACTCAACTACCTCTTCTCCTGGTCAGGAAAAGCTTGGGCTACCATATAGAATTTGCCAATGTAGAGACTTCATTTGATGGTCAAGACTCAGGCTCCCATGACTCATGTATGTAACATGAGTGAAATGGTCTACACCTCACTCCCTTGTGTGTTTTTTTTTGTTGTTGTTGTTTTTTTTTTTTTTTAGTCCTGGAACAAGGGCTGTGAGGAGAAGAGGGAGACAGAGAGACCGATCTGGTGAAGAAAGTAGCCCCTGGACAGGGACAAAGAGCAGATCTGCTTACTCAGTCACTTCAAGTAGTTTTGAAGGAACCTGGAAATATTCAGCAATTAGGCACTCACTCTCCAGATATCCCCTGCCCAAATAAAAGGTGGTGGTCATTTTATAAAGAAAGGAATAACTTTAAACACAGGAGAAGAATTGGCAATGAACTCTGAATGAGAAATGCAATTTGAGGGAAACGCTGCATTGTTTCAAACGTTAACATGTGAGCCTAGGTTGAGACATTTATATTTATTACTAGATCTAGACACTTATTTTCCTAGCACTCTCTTTCCTTAAAAGGAGGAAAAGTCAGCTACATGACAACTGCTTCTATTTACAAATGACAGTTACTCATATTTTGATTTCTAACTTTTTTTGGGTCCCTAAATTACATTTTTTTAGTGTTTCTTTTTGTTCTGCTCCTTTGACCTAGCCTGGAAAATGTGAAGAGCATTTCTTTCTTTCTTGTTCCTTCTCCCACTCTAATAAGCCTTTGCAAGTTTTTTTTCCCCCTAAACTCAAAGTACAAAAAAATAATAATTTTTTGAAAATGCATGTGTAAAGGACATTTTTCATTTGCAATGAGATAACAGCCATAGTTCAAGACAATTTAACTTTCATTTTCTTCATCCAGTTGGTTACTGTAGAAATTACCTCTATTTATCATATACTAGAGGCCTGGTGCATGAATTTGTGTGCAGGTGGGGTCCCTTGGCCTGGCCAGCGATCGGGCCAATTGGGTGTCTTGCCCATTCCCAATCGGGGCCAGCTGGCAGGGGTGAGAGGGAAGGGGCCGTGGGAGATTCTGATAGGAGTGATTGAGGCTGGCCAGTTGGGGGAAGGAGCTGTGGGAGGTTGACCAGCTGGAGGAAGGGACTGTGGGAGGTTCCAATTGGGGTGATTGGGGCCAAATGGCCAGGGGGAGGGGCTGTGGAAGGTTGGCTGTGGGAGCGCAGTGACCACCAGAGGGAAGCCCCTGCATTTAGCATCTGCTCCCTGTAGGTCAGTGCATGTCATAGTGACAGGTCGAATGGTCATTTGGTCGTAATGGTCACTTTGGCTTTTATATATATAGATAGATTTTACATATATATATATATATATATATATATATATATATATATATATAGATTGTGCATCTTACAGCCTACACTCAGCTGCCTATGGTTCATGGCTAACAAACACAGTCCTTGACAATGATACTCTAGAACTAAGAGAACTCACCTAATGCACCATGTGTTTGGGGTCTACATATGTGTTACCATAGAGGTATGCAGAGTTGGTGCAGTTTCCAAAAGCTGCTCCAGATCCATAGTCTGTGCTCTGTGGCAATCTTATGCTCACGGGTTCATGTGGACTATTTTGTTATTTAATGTGCACATTAAGAGTTAATAAAAGCAAGTCTTGCTAAATATGTTTGACAGCAAATGAATATAGTGCAATGAATCTTCAGTACTTGATCTGTTTTGGTGGTTGTGTTTTTTTTTTGTTGTTTGTGTGTATGTGTGTGTATTGATTTCAGAGAGGAAAGGAGAGAGAGAGGGAGATAGAAATATCAATGATAAGAGAGAATTATCGATTGACTGCTTTTTTTATGCCCCCTGCTGGGGATCGAGCCCACAACCTGGGCATGTGCCCCTTACTGGAATAGAACCAAACACCCTTTAGTGCAAAGGCTGACACTCTATCCACTGGGCCAAACCAGGTAGAGCTGTTTTTTGGTGTTTTAATCCTGAAGGAATTCGGAATTGAATTCAGCAGGTAAATAAATTCAGCATGGCCACCCTGACTCATATACTAATTATTGGAACATGACCTGGTGCAAATGAGAAATAGAAGTATTATAATTCTCAGCACTGTGTAGCAATGTATTTGAAATGTTTATATAGAATTTAAATAAAATAGCTTTCCTTCTCAATGTATTTTTTGTGTGTGTAATAACCGCAAGCTGATGTTTTTAACATACATTATTTCAAACCAGCTCCTCTTTAGAGAGATTTTATATTTCCAATATGAAGTATTCAATAGCCCAGTGAGCTAACTCTTATGAAATACAAGCATAAATGTGTCAGGCACTGTTCTCAGCTTATATGTGCTTTATTTCACTTCATGTTTATAGAAACCTTATGAGATAGGTATTCTTACTACTGTCATTTGACAGATGAGGAATCTGAGGATGTTAAGGAACTTATTGAAGGTCAAGCAGATAGTGATGGATGAGGATGAGTTTTGAATCCAGGCAGTCCAAGTTCAGAGCCACCCTACTAAGTCACATTTGCACCAGGCCATAACCCACTGCATTTCATGGGTGAAGACCAGAGGTTGGTGATCTCTTTAGGAGTGATACAGAAAAAAAATTACATACTTATTGAAATATTTCTCTCTGCTAGAACTCTATTTCCTCCATCTGAAATAGTCAAGGCTTAAGAATGAAATAAAAGGAATAATCTTTACTTTCCCTAACCAAGAATTATCATCTGGCAGCAATTTTGATATTTACAAAACCTACTTTAAATTTTCCAAATCACAATAGCTGATGGTTTTCTGCAAATGAAGTGTTCTTGATGGTCAAAGCTTGTTCTACACCAAGTTTGTCACTGCACCGGGGCACGTTTCATCTTCTACTTTGGCCACAATGCTAGAACATGATGCCATGACATTATGACAATAACCCGAATAGATCCTGGGAACTAGTGAATATCATACAAGCATTTGGTCCTTTCTCTAGGGTTTGAAATAGTTGGGAAGGGGGCGGTCCAGAAAACCACTGCTTACCCAGAAGATCCCTTTGTGAGTTGGATCTTAGAGGACCCCGAAACCTATGGTTCTTTGGCAAGTTCCATTAGTCTAACATCTCCTGAGAAAACAAACACATCTGCACATATTTCGGGACTCAAGCTCTTACTGCTTTTCTTATTTGAAGGACTTTGGGAATTTGGAACTGGAGCGGGCTTTCTGAAGTGCCTGAATCATGGACTAGACGGGACCTTGGGATTCAACTTGTGTAACTCTTCATCATTTCACCAAGAAGGAAGCCAAAGAGCAGAGATGAATGTCACAGAGCCAGTCAGTGATAACATTGCAACGGAAAGCAGATTCTCTGACTCTGAGTTCAGAGTTTCTAATTAACCGACTTGGCCTTCATACTCATCACAGCCCCTGGCCTTTAGAGCTGTCAGCATGAGTCTGCAACTCTCCTTTTACTGCCTTTGTCGGGGCTCTGAGGCTGAGGTGGCCCCTCTGACTCAGTTTCCTGACTCTGGGACTGAATGAGCAACACCCTCTGAGATAACGTAGAACTAAAACACATACATCCAATACTGCTAGATAGTATCGCAATGCTCTCCTACCTTCTGTAACACTGGAGTACACTGCTTATTGTTAAATAAATATACAACCCAAATCTAATTTTCACCACTATCTTTAAGAAACACAGGGGAAGCAAAACATGATATAATTTTTCATTCCTTACTATCAAATTAAGGATAGATTCTGAGGAAATGCATTCTGCAGATAGAAAGGTTAGCATTAAAGCAATGATGTGCTCTAGTACTTTTTACTCTTAAAGGAAGAAGACAGATTGAGGTGTTTGTATGACCCTAAGAGCTGACATGAAGTTCACGTCAGCCAGGGGATCTTACAGATAACGGGACGTACCAGGAGCAGCTGCAACAACAGCACCAACAAAAGCAACATGTGTTGTTGGGCCTGTGGTTCCCAGGTGCTTGAGACACGGCAGGTGTTCCCTCATTTTGTGACTGCTGCCTCTTTCGCATTTCAGCTACGGTAGTCCCGGATTGGCTGAAAGAGAGAGAGAACATAAGATAGGGAAAAAAAATTACAATAAAGATAAGGGAGTAAGGAAGCATAATTTGATTAAAAGGTGGGGAAGGAAAGAAAAGGTGCAAACAAATAGGCCTGGGCTGTCAAATGAAAATTTTCCAGGAAAATTTTTAGGAGGCTATCCTAAAAGCTTTTGGAGACAAACTTCTATCATGGCCTGCTGCATAAAACCATAGCAACAGCATCGCCACCTAATCAGAATCAGTTGGGGAGGTAAATATAAGGTTTGAACATGTGTTTTTAACTTCCTTCTTTACTCAATGATCACATCTGCTTTCCAGTAAGAACGCCTTTCAATGATTGTCGGGGGTGTGTATTTCTCATATCTCCACACCACTGATATTTACAGTAAGGTTAACTGAGCTCCATAAAGAGCCATGACGAGGTTTTCAACGACATAACATTGTGTGGAAGATCAAGTTTGTTTTTGGTGTTCTCTCGCATTTTTTTTTTTAAACATTCAATCTCCTTTTTGGCATTTCCGGTGCCCACCTTCCCAGGTGAATCTCGATAATATTGGCAACGTGCTTTATGCTCTGTTACATAACCTTGTTGCAAAAGCATTACTTTTCTTTCCCTCACCACCCAGATCTACTTTCATTTGTAGAGAATTGTGAAAAGATAAAAGGTATCCAATCAAGGAGAATTACTCTGGTGGAACTTATATCACACATCATGGCGAATAAGAAAACTATTGGGGTACAGAGTACCATACCTGTGACCTTAAATATTAAACAAAGTGAGTTGATTTCTGTATATCAGCCCAACCCCGATCTGGGACTTAGTTGAGGGTAAAAAGCAAAATTTTGTTTTAGTACAATAATATCAAATTTACTAGGACCTCTTTGGAAAAGGAATGAATTCTACCGCATGATGTTTTTCAGATAGATGCAATGTATGTAAATCACACACATATGTGGTCATAGGTGCACCTGAGAGCAACATATAGGAAAAAAAGTAAAGCACTTCAGGTTATTTTGGCCTTGTGACCTCATGCTTTCCACACGACAGCTTTAGATCTAAATACAATGATAGATACTTTTTAAAAATACTGTATTCTTGAAAGCAAGATAGGATCTCTTTAGGCCAGAAAACTACAAACTGGTCAGTAAAAGGGGGGTTAAAGCCAAAGGCATTTTGTAATGTAGATGTGGGAACAGGAAGAGGCAGAGGCCCCATACTCCAGGAGCTATAAAGTGCTCCTCCGTGAACTCTCCCCTGGGAGACCAGATTCCAGGGCACCTGCAATCAAGTCAGGGGCTGTGGGTCTGTAACTCATAAAAAGACGCTGAAAACACCATCTATCCCACTCAGGGGTGTCAGGCTGCAGGAGGGAGAGGATGCAGAGAAAGGCAGCCCACGAGCTCAGTGACATGGGTCAGAGATCTGTCCAGAATCACTGATGGATGGGAAAGGGGTTGAGGGACAGGGATTTTGAGATGCTGGTGAAAGAAGGTCCCAAGGGACCAGTGGAGACAAGAGAAAAGCATCACATTCTGAAGAACGCGTGAGAGTGAAAACTATACCTCTCACTTGATGTGTTTCTTGAAAGCAAAAAATATAAATAACACTGGAAAACAGAGAGCCAACTCAACCACCAGGAGATGGCTGCATTCCTGACCAAATACAAAAACAGAATCATCTGAAACTAGTTTAATATGCGAACATTTAACGTAAACAATGTGATCAAGGAAAGACGATGAGAACATTTGTGCTACTCATGCAAGAGAACAATGAATTATGAAAACAAATAGAGGCAAGCAGGAAAACAAGAAGAGAGAATGAAAAACAAATGTAAAAACAAAAACATTTGAAGGGAATAATATCTTCCCGCAGAGAATACGAGACGGTGCTGTGCCCAGAATTCAGCGCAAGGTAAAAAGATGAAACGCAAAGGGGACAAGTACAGTGTAGCATCGGAAGGCCCCAACATATGCCCAGTAAGATTTTTATCACAAGGAGAAAACTCACGGATTACCAGAGAAGTATTATTTTCAGGAAATTTGGCTGAGAACTTTCAAGAATTGAAAGAAAACACCACAAAACAAAGCCTCACATGAGAAGCGTACACGACATGCTGCCCAGAACCAATAACATAAAAGCAGAGCCACGCTTACATGCATTCTAATAGAACCACAGAACTGCGAGATGAAGGAGTAAGCTGAATTATTACCCTCAGGGTGTAGCCTGTATGGACAGTAGCAATATAGATGCCAGAAGATGAAGGAAGGGGGTAGTGTTTCCCATTTGTTGAGGGAGGAAAATCATCACCTACAATTTTATAGTGAGCTAAATGCAAATTCAAGAGTGAAGATGATTTATGATATATAAACTGATTTATTCCTTAAATCCTTCCTGAAATCTACTTGGACAACAATCAGTCTTTTCTTGGATCACTTCAAAAGTTACATGTGTCAATAAATCACTATGCTGTACACCTGAAACTAATATCAAATAACCAGAGGCCCGGTGCACGACATTTGTGCACTGGGAGGTGGTCCCTCAGCCCAGCCTGCACCCTCTCGCAATCCGGGACCCCGGAGGGATCCTCAGTGCTGCCACGGAGACAGGAGAGGCTCCCGCCACCACGACTGAACCCGGCTTCTGGCTGGGCAGCACTCCCCCTGTGGGAGCACACTGACCACCAGATATCCTGCATTGAGCGTCTGCCTCCTGGTGGTCAGTGTGCTTCATAGTGACCAGTCATTCCTCCATTTGGTTCATTTGCATATTAGCTTTTTATTATATAGGACAGTCCACTGTGATTGACAATTTTTTTTTTAAAAAAAGGAAGATGTGAGAACACTCTTTTCCTTTCAAAGTTAGGAAATATAAAATAATTACCCTTATATTTATGCATTAAAATGTGATGACATATTATACAGCTCTGAGAAAGAAGGAAACCTGTCATTTATAACAACCTGGATGGCATTATGCTAAGTGAAATAAAGCACATAAGCAGATTGTGAATTAGTCCTAGCCGATATGGCTAAATAGACAGAATGTCGACCTGTGGACTGAAGGGTTCCAGGTTCAATTTCAGTCAAGTGTACATGCCCAGGTTGTGGGCTCCATCCCCAGTAGGAAGTGTGTAAGAGGCAGCTGATCAATGAGTCTCTATCATCATTGATTGGAATAGAGTGGTGGTTACTAAGGGCTGGGGTTGGGGGAACAGGGAATGATCCTAGTTAAAGGTACCAACTTGCAGTTCGAAGATGAATAAGTGCTGGAGATCTAATGCCCAGCATTGTGGTTATAGTCAATAATACTGGTTTATATACTTTGAAGTTGCTAAGGAACTAGATCTAAAATAGTCCCATCACAAAAAATAAATCATAAATAAGTGACACGATGGAGGTGTCAGTAAACTACAGTGGTAATCATATTACAATATATAAATGTATTAAACCAACACATTGTATACCTTAAACTTATAGAATATTATATGTCAATTATATCTCAGTTAAAAGAATCTTTACAGTTTGAGCAACGAGCAAAATAAAACAAGCTGAAAAGTAAAAGGCTAATTATAAGGATATGAACTTGGATAAAAACAACAACAACTGCGTAAGACTAGGATGAGAGAAACATGGTTTACAGAAGCATATTAGAAATGCTAGGTTATTTCCTGGACAACAAATTTGGTATTAATCAACTGTACAAGGTAAACAAAATAGTTAATGGGAATTCAGAATGTATTACTAGAAGCATTTCTTTTTTTCTATAAAGGGACAGTGACAGCTTTTCTCTGGGCTGGTCAATAGTTATGTTCAAGTCTGCCACCACTATTTAAGAAAGAAATTAAAATGTGTTCAGAAGACCAGAAGGAAGTGCATTATAAAAAACACACAAAAGCATCTCATCAGAATACTACTTTTACAACAAAGGGGTTAGCTCTAAAGAAGACTAAGATAATCAGAATAACAATTTTCTAATATGTGAAGTGACGCCATTTATAAGATAATATAGATCTGTTTTGTAAGATCCTAAACGATCTTGGAATGATGAACAAGAGCAACTGAGAGATTCTTGCTTCCATGTATGGAAAATTTGTGTGGAACTCAGATGAGATCATCATTTACCTGTGAGATTAGCATCAAGTTAAGCATTCTTGGGCATTCAGGCCGAGGCCAGATAACACTTTGAAAGGGGTTGATTTACAGTGGCTTCAAGTTTACATGGATGGTTAGCCCGAGAAAGCCTCTTATTTCTGAGGTTATTGGTCTTGAAATGGGCTTCCCAAGCTAGCTGCTCTCTCTTCAAAATATGTTGGGATGAAGAGGGGGAACCCATACATTATTTTTTTAAATATATTTTATTGATTTCTTTACAGAGAGGAAGGGAGAGAGATAGAGAGTTAGACACATTGATGAGAAACATCCATCAGCTGCCTCCTGTGCACCTCCCACTGGGGATGTGCCTGCAACCAAGGTACATGCCCTTGACCGGAATCGAACCTGGGGACCCTCAGTCTACAGGCCAATGCTCTATCCACTGAGCCAAACTGGTTTTGGCAAGGGAACCCCTATTTTTATCACTTCCTATACTCTTATAGATTATGCTCTGGAGTCCAGCTATCTGTGTCCAAATCTTGCCTCTGCCCTCAGTTGGAGGACCTTTGGTTAGTCATGCAACCTCTTTGTGTCCCAGTTTCCTCATCTGCAGATAATCCTATACAATAAAACCCCAATATGCAAATCACCCAAAAGGTGGAAAGACTGGTAGAACCACCAGTTGCTATGACATGCACTGACCACTGGGGGCAGACGCTCAATGCAAGAGCTGCCTGTTGGTGGTCAGTGCGCTCTCACAGGGCGAGCGCTGCTCAGCCAGAAGCCAGGCTCATGGCTGTCAAGTGCAGTAGCAATGGCAGGAGCCTCTCCCGCCTCTGCTGTACGTGGGTGGTAAGGAGTGAGGGGTCCCGGACTATGAGAGGGTGCAGGCTGGGATGAGGGGATCCCCCCACACCTTCCCGTGCATGACTTTCATGCACTGGGCCTCTATTACTGACAATTCTAGAACTCATCAGTACATTGTTACTACTATAAAGGTTAAATAGATTGAACATGTAAACATACTCAGAACACGTCTTTGTGTGTGTGTGTGTGTGTGTGTGTGTGTGTGTGTGTGCCTACTATGCAGATTGTCCCCTTGGGAGTTCAACCAGGAGACTGGGAGTTTGATCGCTCGCTATGAGGTGTGCTGACCACCAGGGGGCATTGGTGATGCAGAGCTGGCAGCAGGCTGAGGTGGAGAAGGCACTGCAGGCCCAATGGACCTCGATGAGAGCAGGACCATGGCCGAAGGATGGAGCAAGTGAGTGGGCACTGCCAGACCAAGGGGGGTGCCAAGCGGGGCTGTGGGGCTGCGAGGCTCGGGGCGAGAGCCGGGGCTGCCAGAGCTAGACAGGCCAAGCCGGACACACCCTGAAGCCCCCCTATGGTCCCTTCCAGGAAGGCCAATCTCCCATATTCCTGGGCTGGCCGGCCCAAACTGGACCTCTGCAGCTGAAACAAAGCAGCAACTGAAAAAGTGTCATGGGTAAGTACTCCCAATACTGGTAGGAACTGCCTTCACAGTGAAAATGGAGTAAATGCGGGTGCAATGATCAAACTTAGCTGTGGTAGAATGACTGCTACATGTCAATTTTGCCTGTCCCTAAATTTCTCCGATGAGAAGCCAGCTGATGGAAAATTTACTCGATGTGGTAGCAAAGATAAAGTTTGTCCAAATGTATAAATTTTCCAGAATACCCAGCATATTTTATTTTATTTTTTAAATACATTTTTTATTGATTTTTTACAGAGAGGAAGGGAGAGGGAGAGAGAGCCAGAAACATCGACGAGAGAGAAACATCGATCAGCTGCCTCCTGCACACCTCCTACTGGGGATGTGCCCGCAACCAAGGTACATGCCCTTGACCGGAATGGAACCTGGGGCCTTTCAGTCTGCAGGCCGAAGCTCTATCCATTGAGCCAAACCGGTTTTGGCTGAGAATACCCAGCATATTTTAAAAAGTTAATGATAAACAAAGATTCTGACAGTAAAAATTTTATGGGAAATATTCGTTCTATAAATAGTTCTTTTGCTTTTGCTTCAATGGGTGCAAATATCACATCACCATCAGGATATGGCCATACTGTTTTAGAATACACAGTGAAAATTATCACCATACTGGAACTTTACATCCTTCAGATGGTGTTCTTTGGAAGTCTGCTCAACTTTACATTTTAGACTTGGCCGAAGAGACGAGTGAAAGATTAGCCATGCCAGAAAACCAAGGTTGCTCAGAAAGACTCCTGATCAACATCAACAACCTCATGCATGAAATAAATGAATTAACAAAATCACACAAGATGCTCCATGAGGCAGAAAAGGAAGCCCAATCTGAAGCAGCAGCGAAAGGTATTGCTCCCACAGAAGTAACAATGGCGATTAAATATGATCGTCATAGTGATCCAGGTAGATACAATTATTCTCGTGTAACCGAAGTTGCCATCATATTCAGAAACGAAGATGGAGAACCTCCTTTTGAAAGGGACTTGCTCATTCATTGTAAACCAGATCCCAATCATCCGAATGCCACTAAAATGAAACTAATCAGTATCCAGTTTCCTATATCAGATGCAATGACAGACCCTATACTTTTCCCACATGGTGAAAAAGGCTGGGGAACAGATATTGCATGAAGACTCAGAGACGGCAGCGTAATCTTACCTAATAATAGACAAACATGTAAATTGACCGTAGCTCCATTACGCCACCAGCCAATCAGGAGTGACATGCAAATTAACCCGACAAAGATGGTGTTTAATTTTCATACTCAGCCACTGAGTGATGGGGTGGGACGCTTGCATCATCTACAAAGGTGTTCTGTCCCATCCCCATCTCTCAGGGTCTCTGGCAGTGTGGGAAGGGGCTAGAGCAGAAAGAGGAGGCTCCCAGAGCGGAAAGAGGCGGCTCTGGGGTCTGAGTGGAAAGGGACTGGGCCAGAGTGGAAAGGTGGTGCCAGCAGCCAGGGGAAGGAAAGTCCATTCTAGCACAAATCTTCATGCATCGGGCTTCTAGTCAACAATAATACCAGACAAGATGTAAGGACATGAGTCACGCAAATGCAGTATAATGGATTTCATCTCTCTGTGCGGGACATGTTCAATCCTATTTTAATGCAGGAAAATTAACTCAACAGTATCTTGTCGATTCATATTCAAAAACGGAAGCCAACTGGATAAACTTCATTAAAGCAAACCAATCCGAGAGTGGAAAATAATAGTGGTTTGATGGTTTATCTCACCTCTAGATTTGAATGTCAGAATGTGCCGATTGGTAAGAGAATAGTTCCCTCATCTTTTGAAGGTAGTCCCAGAAATATGCAGCAGCTATGGCAATTGCAATGAAGTATGGCAAGCCCGATTTATTTAAAACATGACGTGCAACCCAAAGTGAGCAGATATTACAAATAATTTACAACGCTGGCAAAAAGTTGAAAACAAACCTGATTTGGTAGCCAGGGTTTTAAATATTAGGCTGAATGCTCTTTTAAATGATCCATGTAAATTCAATTTACTTGGAAAAGTTACAGCTAAAATTCATGTCATTGAATTTCAGAAACGCGGACTGCCTCACGCTCACATATTATTGATATTACATAGTGAATCCAAATTATGAATGGAACACAACATTGACCATATAGTTAAGGCAGAAATTCCAAATGAAGGCCAAGTGTCCTTGACTTTTTCAAATTGTAAAATCAAATATGGTACATGGACCATGTGGAATGCAAAATCCAATATTAAATACTAAAATATTTCTTCTAGTTATTTTTCTTTCAATGTGTATGAATCTGTGCACCAGGCCACTAGTGTGTGTGTGTGTGTGTGTGTGTGTGTGTGAAAAAGAGAGAAAGAGAGAGAGAGAGTGAGAGAGAGAGAGATATCAAGGTAATACTGGAGAGAGTCATTCAAAATGTTGCCAACAAGTTGGTGTGGTACAATGCTTTCAGGCTGGGATGTTGATGATTCTCACCAGTGTCTTTTTGCTGAGACATCATTTACTTCTTATTGAGCGGGTTTTTATTTCTATCGGGTGGAATCTTCCTATCTCAGGGATCCACACAAAGGCTTGAGGAGAGAAGAAAGAAGACTGATGGCTTGGTTCTTCATTTCACCATGACACTGCACTTTTTATCACATGTAAAATGAACCGCGTCTCAAATGACTCAGCACCCACAATCAGCTCCCTCTCCAACACACTTCATGATAATTGCAGCCATCTTGTCACGATTAGTGAAAGCACTCAGTTTTGCCATGCAATGGTTGATTTGGAGTTTAGCCCACCAAAAGGTATTTGCCAAATAAGCCAGACCTATGAGGCTCTCATTAGCACCGGGATGGACAGGAGAGCCACTCACCATGTACAGATATTTATGCCCCATTGTGATATATTTTCCCTTTTTAAAAAAAAATATATTTTATTGATTTTTCACAGAGAGGAAGCGAGAGGGATAGAGAGCCAGAAACATCGATGGGAGAGAGACATCGATCAGCTGCCTCCTGCATAAACCCATCGGGGATGTGCCCGCAACCAAGATACGTGCCCTTGACCGGAATTGAACCTGGGACCTTTCAGTCCACAGGCCAATG
Source organism: Lasiurus cinereus (assembly GCA_011751065.1). Taxonomy (NCBI): domain Eukaryota; kingdom Metazoa; phylum Chordata; class Mammalia; order Chiroptera; family Vespertilionidae; genus Lasiurus; species Lasiurus cinereus. The sequence goes on along the minus strand of JAAGEH010002530.1, from coordinate 3,359,449 downwards.
CTCTATCCACTGAGCCAAACCAGTTTCGGCATATATTTTCCTTTTGAATGGAAATAATTCACTGCTCAGTCCTAAATGTCTGATAACTACCCGACTTTAGCCAAGCCAGCATAGGTCTATGCAATGGAGCAAGCTTTCAATGGGACTTCCTGTCTGAAGCATATTTAGCCAAAGAGTTGTGTCCAAACCAGTTTTTTGCTTCTTTTTTTTTTTTTGGTGGGGGGAGGGAGCAGAATCAGGGCAAATATTTTAGTGTGCTATTTCCAAAACTGTGATACAGTAGTTCCTCCTTATCTGAAGTTTCACTTTCTACAGTTTCAGCTACCCATGGCCCATGGTGGTCTGAAAGTATTAAATGGAAAATTCCGGAAATATACAATTCATTCGTTTTAAATTGTTTTGTTCTGAGTACCTCACTTCATCTCAGTCTGTAGGCATTGTACCATCTCACACCATCACAAGAAGGGCGAGTCCAGTACAATAAGATATTTTCAGAGAGGGAGACCACATCCACATCCATTTTATTTCAGTATATTGTTAGAACTGATCTATTTTATTATTGATTATTGTCGTTAATCTCTTAATGTTCCTCACTTACGAATTAAACTTCATCGCAGGAATATAGAGGAACAAACATAGTATACACAAGGCTTGATACTACCCATAGTTTCAGGCATCCGCAGGGGATCTTGGGATGTATCCCCCAGATAAGAGGGGACCCCTGTACTACCCTTTCAATGCTCATCTTATTTATCAATCCTGTCTCTTTCTTCTTTCTTCCCATTTGGGCATGCCTCTCAGTGCTAGAGCATTGTGCACGCATCACTGTAATGTGCATACAAGCCTGCTTAAATTACTGAACCCTGACACTCTAGAGTCTCCCCGCTTTTGGAGTCCCCAGCACCTGGTGGAGGCACCTCCTCCAGGCAGTCTGCAGGCCCTCCCAGCCTGTGTGGGAGGGTACCTGGCACTGTCCCAGCGTCTCTGCCCTGAAATCCAGATGGTTCTATGGCTGGGCCACACTGCTCTTCCTACAAGATCAGGAGCTCTGTGCGTGCAGCGGCTGAGCAGCCCATCTTGGTATTCTGGGGGCACATGGAGGGGTAATTATGTGTCTCAATTAAGCTTGCACCAAGAAGTGGACTTCTGTGAGCTGGACAGCCAGCCTTTCATGCCACAGAGAACCATTCTCTATTTTGCTCAGAGGAAAGAAGTTCATTTAACAGGGAGTAATGTCTCTCATCAAGTTTATCTCTTTCTTTTTCTGAAAATGTTGGTACAGTGGTACCTCGAAATACGAGTTTAATTCGTTCCATAACCTTGAGGCGTGGAAAACTATGAGATGCTCGAGTTGCAGTGAACTGGTGGGTCGTGTGCAGCCGGCCGATCCGCGCGATGACTCCTATCTCAACTGTTGCTCGTATTTCAAAGCAAAAATCGCTCGCTCGATGGCTCGTATCTCAAAAATCTCGTATGTTAGGGCACTCGTATCTCAAGGTACCACTGTATCTGCTAATGATTCTGCATTTTGGAATCTGGTATACACCAGCATTTAGGTAATGGTCCACATACACACACAATTAGTCACTTGGATGGCCATGTCATCAAAACGACAGGGGGTAATAAAGCACATTACTTCCAGGAACTTGATGGCACGGATGAGCCCGAGAAGCGTGCGCTCAGTCGATCTGTGTCCAATGAGTGGAACAAGAGAGACGGAAGGCTTCTTTCTAGCACGGCTTTCCTGACAGACTCCGATCTGCCCTGAGATGAAGGGGAAGGTCATTCAATTACCTGGCCATTTTACAAAGTCAAGGAGGCTGCCGCTCATTCAGGAGAGCTTTTAGAAATCCAATTTTTACCTGACTTACGTGGGTTTGGCTTTCGTTTAGAAAGGCAGCATTAGCTTAGGGGAAATGTTGTAGAAATTGGACCAAAAATACCTTAAATAAGAGCACTCTTTGGCGTAAACACCCTCTAGCATAATCCTGAGACTTTCCTTGTCCGTTCTCAAAAACGCCACGATGAACGTGGAGCCATCCGTGTTTACTTAGGAAGGGACTGAGTGCAATTTCATCCGCGTGACATATTCATTTTCAGGTTCATCGAACTGCTCTTGCAGAGAGCAGATATGCTCGTGATTTCAGTTCACGCAAAGATAAGCAAGTTACTATGATGAAAGAAAAAAAAAAGACTTAAAATGGAAAAAAAAATTAGAAAACAAAACTACAATACAGCGGTACCTCGAGATACGAGTGCCCTAACATACGAGGTTTTTGAGATACGAGCCATCGAGCGAGCGATTTTTGCTTTGAAATACGAGCAACAGTTGAGATAGGAGTCATCGCGAGGATCGGCCGGCTGCACACGACCCACCAGTTTACCGCGACCCGAGCGTCTCATAGTTTCCCACGCCTCAAGGTTACAGAACAAATTAAACTCGTATCTCGAGGTACCACTGTATTTGAAAAAGGGTGTGCCAGAGACCATTTCTCCCTAATAATAATTATTCATACCTGGGTTTAAGGAAGCTACGAAATCAGGGATAATTGCTGTGGAAGTTTCATGCAGAAAAATGTTCATATAAATACCTTAAATGGGGATAAAGAGGTTGATACTATGTGGAAGCACCCCCAAAAGGAGCTAAACACAAAACATGCCCCATTTATATCTGTGTTTATTGCAATATCCTTGTGTGCTCTTCAATCTTTTTCTACAACGAAGCCATGTAGGTGGCCTCCGATTTGCACTTGCCCTTCATGGTACAGTGGTACCTCGAGATACGAGTTTAATTCGTTCTGTAACCTTGAGGCGTGGGAAACTATGAGATGCTCAAGTTGTGGTAAACTGGTGGGTCGTGTGCAGCTGGCTGATCCGCGCGATACTCCTATCTCAAACGTTGCTCGTATTTCAAAGCAAAAATCGCTCGCTCGACGGCTCCTATCTCAAAAATTTCGTATGTTAGGGCACTCGTATCTCGAGGTACCACTGTATTTTCTATAAAAGAAAAAGAGCTTCATAGGCCACCTCCTCAGGTATATTCTGCGAATGAATGAGTTTATCACCCATTGTTTCCAAAGCCACATTCTGTGTCGTTTGTTTTACCCCAAGAGACATCTAAAAGGGAACATTTAAAGATACCATCACGTAGCCAGGAACCTTCTTCCAAAGCCCGTGTTCTATTCGAGGTAAGAAATGGTCGAAGAGGATTTATGGGGATGTTTCCCTAGAGCACATTATTATGGCTGTTTCATCACATTTATTACTTCCCTTCAATCTGCTTTTCAGATAAGTGTTTTCAGCCAACTGGCCCATGTTATAAAGTTAATAGCAGCTCAATCTTTTCCCTTTTTTTCATAAATATACCAGACAGTACACAAGCGATGCAGTCCATTCAATCAGCTCTCTTCACTCACACAGTAACACATATTTCCCCGTTCCAGGAAGAGTGGGGGCCGCTATTAGAAAGGCTGTGTGTGCAGATGAAGGGATAAAGGCTCTACCCAGAAGCCTCTGACGCGCTCCTTACAGCTCAGTAAGTATATCTGGAACGTGGAAAAGGCTAAGAAGTAAAATAACAGGTTGTTGTGCTGTGTTTTGTTTTTTCTTTGGGTGGAGTAGGTTAAGGGACCACAATTATTCTCCTTCCTTATAATATGCATGGAAAAACATCTCTCTATATAAAAGGCTAATATGCAAAGTGTCCCCGCAGGTGCTTGACCAGGAGACTGGGAGTTCTATCACTCTATATGACGTGCACTGACCCTCCAGGGGGTGACACGGAACAAAGGAAGGCCCCGGCCAGCAGCCAGGAAGGAAGGCTTTGATTGGCCCTCATGGCCAGCCAGGCGTAGGGATCCTACCAGTGCATGAATTTTGTGCACTGGGCCTCTAGTTGGTAATATAAGAAATCCTGTTGTTTTTGTTTTGTTTTCTTTCAAAGAGTAATTCTTGGGGGAGAAGTGGATATTGGCAGTAATATCCAGAACCTAATCAAATATACCAGGCATGATAAATACGTACTCAGAATTCTAGAGTTGTTGTGAGATATTAAATAACTCTCTCCACACACAGATATATATGTACTAATGGCCCGGTGCATGGATTCATGCACATTGAAAGGAAATTAATTAGAAGAAGTATGTTAATATTGTTATTTGCCCTTTCTCTATAATAGAAGTATCAGAGATAAAAGAAAATTAGTAAAATGTACATGAAAATAATATATAAATTGATTAATAAATAAACAATAACAACATGATATAACAACAAAGACATAATATAAAAACAACAAAAACATGATATAAAAAAACATTGTTACAATCACTGATGAATTGATTAAATTTATTCTAATATCTTTTTGTATAGCACATCAACTGTAAAAACAATTTCAGAGTGATTGACTAATTTCCCTTGTGATGAAGTATTTACAACTTTAACTTTAATGTCACCTGCTCTTCCAACTCGAGAGAAAGCAACATATAACTGACCATGTCCAAAAATAGGTTCAGGAAGGAATATCCCTACTTTACCTAGACTTTGTCCTTGTGATTTACTAATAGTCATTGCAAATGCTGGCATCACGGGAAACTGTCTTTGCATTAATTTAAATAGGAGGCCAATATCAGCTGGGGACAAATATCACGCATATGCGAGTCAAAATTTATTTTTAAAATGACAACACATGTCATATGTACTGGCTGGTTGGTTGGACAGCTAGACAGACATATGGTCAGTCACTTAGTCTTTTATATATATAGATATACATATATGTATATTTATAATATTGAATATATAGTTTATATGCATATACATATATGCCATATATATGTATATGTGTACTAGTATATATGTATATATATACACACACATATATACACACACACACATACAGAGAGAGAAAGAGGAAGAGAGAGAGAGACACTAAGCAGAATGATGATCACATAGTAAGCACAAAATGATCATCAGCTATTCTCCTTGTCATCATAATTCCTACTTTGTCTATGACACTTTCCAGGCGCATTAGTGCTCTGGATGCACTGTTAGTGGTAAAGGATCAGGGTTTGTTTTGTCTTGTGGTTTTTTTTGTTTTGTTTTTTTAATTTCCAATCAGCCATAGAGCTATACTTTGGGTGAATATAATAACAATAAATAACAAAATGAAAAGATCCCATGGAATATACAGGACGCAATTAGTTTTTGCTATTAGATTTAATAGACATAAAATTACCGTGAAATTGCTTTAACATTTCTAACTGCTTCGCTTCAATGTCATTACTTACTTTGTCATGGACCAATAACAAAGGCTTTGCCCATCAGCATAGGGATCACGTGTGATCACACGCTGAGTAGCAATGTTCTAAAACTCATTGCCTGTGCCGAGGGTCGGAGAATGCATTTCATACTCTACTATAGTAGCTGAGAGTTCAAAATATAGCTCTATCTCTTACACTTGGGCCAGTTACCAAACCATTTTGAGCCCTCGGTCATGGGATTATAAAAGGAAGATAATAGCACCAGGATGAGTGTAGATTAAAGGAAAAGATTCTTGTAATAAGCATAATTCTGAAAACATGGCAACCTCTCAATTTATGTAAATTATCCTTATTTGTATGTGTTTGTCTTTTCTGTACAAGACAAGGGGACTTATAGAATTATCTGCATCTGTGGCATCTAAGAGAGAGCCCTCTTTCTTTTTTAAAAATATTTTACTGATTTTTTTTTTTTTACAGAGAGGAAGGGATAGAGAATTAGAAACATGGATGAGAGAGAAACATCAATCAGCTGCCTCCTGCACACCCCCTACTGGGGATGTGCCCACAACCAAGGCATATGCCCTTGACTGGAATCGAACCTGGGACCTTTCAGTCCGCAGGCCAATGCTCTATCTACTGAGCCAAACCAGTTAGGGCAGAGAGAGCCCTCTTGTCACTGGCCACCCAGTGAATGCGGATTACATTAATTTGTCATGTGCAGCCAGAAATATTAGTATGCACAGGAGGGTGAAAAAGTGTAAGCGAGTCACATGCTGTTGGGAAAACACCTTGCGTCGCTCGCTCTGTTCCACGTAATGACCGGATTTGGTCAATCTCTCTGGATGGTCTAGGCTTCACCACGTTTCTATCAGCTAAATGTCTCTCTCAGGAGGGAGATTACAAGAATCAGTACTTATTTAAATACCTGTTGGTGGTCCACTATACCAATAAATGCACAGTACTGTTTCCATTAGATATGCACTATGAGAGATTTGATCCAAAGTTAAAAACATACAGGTTGTGACTTATCATTGAAGATGTATGAATACAGAAAATCATCTGACATACATATATCAAGTTCCTACTATGTTCAGTTCATAACAGGCCAAAGATAGTGTCTACACCTAAAGAAAAATAAGATGGAAATGAAACTCAAGAGCTGTGTTAGAATTCGGATGTATTTTAGGAATATTGAGCTGTGTCTCCTGTCACCCTTGAAATGTAATGAGGAGTGTGTTTTTTTTTCCCAGCATATCACAATTACTGTGGAGAAAATGAGCCCCACTGACCCCCCAAAAAAGAGCCGTCTCCACTGGGGACATACGTTTACACAGTCCCCTACATTTCCGAAGCTGAGAGCGGATAGTGTTTTCAGTGGCTTGTTGTACAAGAATTTCCTTCTGGCTGCTCACTTCCATATAATCAGCACAGCGAAAGTCAGTGTTTCTGAGCGTTAACGGGCAGACAACACCGATTCAAGGCGACTAGTGTTTTCTCTAATAACACACCCCCTTCCTGGTGTTTGGTTCTGCATCCCTTGTTTAAACTTGTCACGTAAACCATGTTCTTAAGAGCGCTATTCATTTTCAACAGCTTCCTCACAACAAAACTCCCTGTTAAAAGCAGAATAGATGTCGGAAGGCCTTGCAACTCTCTAGTTACCATATTGGAAACTACTGTGGTGTGGAGGGGGGGAAAGGAATGTTTCCTCAATGCTATAATTGGCCAGAAAGAGCTGCCTTTCCAGTCACCAGGCATAAAAGCTGTTCTAAAGAGGATACGACTTATTAAAAATTCCTCCTTAGCCTTAGCAAATTAGATGTTGTCAACAACCCGTAATTTCATCATTAATTGGGTTGGTAACATTTTATTTTATTTTATTACTTTTTTAAAAATATATTTTATTGATTTTTTTACAGAGAGGAAGGGAGAGGGATAGAGAGTCAGAAACATCGATGAGAGAGAAACATCGATCAGCTGCCTCCTGCACACCCCTACTGGGGATGTGCCTGCAACCAAGGTACATGCCCTTGACTGGAATCAAACCTGGGACCTTTCAGTCCACAGGCTGACGCTCTATCCACTGAGCCAAACCGGTTTCAGCGGGTTGGTAACATTTTAGAAAGGATGTTGGTACTGCTTAGCCAGTGTGGCTCAGTGGTTGAGCATCGAGCCATGAACCAGGAGGTCAGGGATCCATTCCAGGTCAGAGTGCATGCCCAGGTTTCCATTTCCAGGTGGGAGCACGCAGGAGGCAACCAATCAATGATTCTCTCTCATCACTGATGTTCCTCTCTCACTCTCCCTCTCCCTTCCCCTAAAAGAAGTGGCAAAAAGAAAGAATTTCTGCATTTACAGCAATCGAGTATTAAAGATAGTTTATTGATTGGCTGATTGATTGATTGTTGTCCTTTGATATAGCTGCTTGGGAAAAGAATCCAAATCCGTTCTCTGAGCTCTCCTTTTTTTTTTTTTTAATATATTTTATTGATTTTTCACAGAGAGGAAGGGAGAGGGATAGAAAGTTAGAAACATCGATGAGAGAGAGACATTGATCAGCCGCCTCCTGCATGCCCCCTACTGGAGATGTGCCCGCAACCAAGGTACATGCCCTTGACTGGAATTGAACCTGGGACCTTTTAGTCCGCAGGCCGATGCTCTATCCACTGAGCCAAACCGGTTTCAGCGGGTTGGTAACATTTTAGAAAGGATGTTGGTACTGCCCGGCTGGTGTGGCTCAGTGGTTGAGCATCAAGCCATGAACCAGGAGGTCAGGGATCCATTCCAGGTCAGAGTGCATGCCCAGGTTTCCATTTCCAGGTGGGAGCACGCAGGAGGCAGCCAATCAATGATTCTCTCTCATCACTGATGTTCCTCTCTCACTCTCCCTCTCCCTTCCCCTAAAAGAAGTGGAAAAAAGAAAGAATTTCTGCATTTACAGCAATCGAGTATTAAAGATAGTTTATTGATTGGCTGATTGATTGATTGTTGTCCTTTGATATAGCTGTTTGGGAAAAGAACCCAAATCCGTTCTCTGAGCTCTCCTTTTTTTTTTTTTTAATATATTTTATTGATTTTTCACAGAGAGGAAGGGAGAAGGATAGAAAGTTAGAAACATCGATGAAAGAGAGACATCAATCAGCTGCCTCCTACATGCCCCTTTCTGGGGATATGCCCGCAACCAAGATACATGCCCTTGACCAGAATTGAACCTGGGACCTTTCAGTCTGCAAGCCGATGCTCTCTCCACTGAGCCAAACCGGTTTCGGCTGAGCTCTCCTTTTGAGACACTCTGCTAAGAGAGAAGAAGGTTGGGGTGACAGGACGCACCATCTGCTCCTCTGAACGTGGAATTCAGCATGAAGCCATGAGCTGCCCGGGCTGGATGCTGATCAGAACAGAGAGCAGAATCTGGCTGATGATTTCAACTGCATGAATTTACGAAGTGATGAGCGAGTAACAACACGAATAAACGAGTTCATGCATTTTTATCCCGTGCTCTCTTTAAAGATTATTTACACGAATCAAATGAAGTAATCTAGCTTTAAGTAAATGGGAAATAAATTGATTTATTTTGTAAAAGGTCTTTCTTATTTGTCTTTCACAGGTAAACCTAGTTCAAGATTGATACTCTATACAGAGAAAATGAAAATTTAGTATAGAATAACAAGGAAAGGATTCTTTTGAGTCATGTTGGAAGAAATAATAGCTATTTAGAGAGAAGTTAAAATTAATTAAATCCTTCAAATATATACCAAAATATACTCTAAATATGTCCCAGTCATAGATGCAAAAGTTAAAAATATACAAGTAGTAAAGAAAACACGGGTTGAAGTCGTATGACCCAGGAGAAGGGAAAGTCTGGCAAATGATTATCAAATTCTAGAAAAAAAGAAAAGACTATTTGCATTGCAGAAAAACACAGAAAACACACAAAAACACCACCGTGAGCACAATCTGCAGACTGATGATGACAAAGGGGAGGAGCATATTTTTAATGTATAGCTTAAAGGGTTAATTCCCACATAAATACAGAGCTCTTTTAAAAAAGAAGCAAAAACCGAGTAATATGGACAAACGATACACATATATGGCTCACGCTCACTAAAAATAACTATAGAATTGCACTTTCACATAAGAGGACAAACTTTAACCTTACAGTTAGTAAAATACAAATTGCATTACATTGCTAGGCTGCTTTCCAAATATCAGAATTATGAATCAAAAGCTAGGCAACATCTGTCAGGAAAGCAATGGAGAAAGAGCTACTTGCTACCACTAGAGCAGGGGTTCTCAACCTGTGGGTTGCGACCCACTTGGGGGTCAAACGACCCTTTCACAGGGGTCACCTAAGACCATCAGAAAATGCAGATATTTACATCACAATGCATAACAGTAGCAAAATTTCATGGTTGGGGGTCACCACCCCATGAGGAACTGTATGCAAGGGTCGCGGCCTTAGGAAGGTTGAGAACCACTGCACTAGAGGGAAGACAAGATCATTCAGCCCGTATGCAGGGTAATCTGGCCGTATCCAACAGAAGTACATACACATTTATACTTCATGTAGCCAATCCCGCCTCTAAAAATCTACAGTGAAGATTCATCTCTTTTAAAATGAAACTACTGTGCTCCTGGCAACTTGATAAAATAACGGGCATGTTCTACATTGCGATGTAATTTAGAGTAAAAAAAAAGATGGGACGCAACCAAAATGTCCATGAACATGGGCCATCGCTGGCAGGATAAACTACGAAACATTCCGTGGATAAAGTGTTGGTCAAATCTTTTCCCTTCTGCACGAGGATTGGCTCACTGTCCAATACTGTGCTCCTGGCAACTGGATAGAATAGGATTTCAACCATATCCCGGCAATATTGCCTCTGATGGAATGGCCCGTGGCTGGTAAATTGCATCTAGATTGGTGTCAGGAGAGGGGAGTTCTAAGTAAATTATAAATGCCTTCACTGAGGATGGTGACTTTGGTAACTAGGCTTCTGCCTCATGGGGACCCTGAAAACTAGGCCTGTGGAGTTGTTATCAGAGATGCTGGCTCCCAAGAGCCATGGTGCCTACCTCCTACTTCCTCCCCTCCCCCTCCCTCCTCCCACGCCACCTGCTGTGGATCTCCTCTCCTTGCCCTGAGGTGTGTCACGTGGGAAAAGGGCTGCCGGACTGGACTGCCCTTGCCCTTGAGCCTTTACCGGCTTGGACTGCCCTGTGGATTTCTGCGGAGAGGAACTCTGCGGCTGCCTTGGGGTCCTGTCTTTGGGTCGGAATGGTTAGGGAAACTCACCAGAGGGCGCACTGATGAAATGGAGAGCAATGCACCCGTGAAAATAATAACTACCTCTGTGACCGACATCAGGTAATTTCTAGCACATCTGTGTTCCATGAGGGAGTAAACGGACAGAATCATGTTTTGTGTGGGTATATAAAAGGAAATAGAATACCATATTTTCTGGCATATAAGAAGATGACCCCCAACTTTTCCAGTTAAAATATAGAGTTTGGGATATACCTGGCCTATAAGATGACACCCGGTGTATAAGATGACCCCGGACTTTTGAGAAAACTCTCCTGGGTTAAAAAGTCGTCTTATATGCCGGAAAATACGGTATGTGTGAATGCAATACACAAACATACCAACATATACATATTTGCATAAACAGTTATGTAATTTTACCCAAGAGTGACAAAAGGAGGACAAGCAGATGTGATCGTGGTTTCCTTAGAGCAGCGGTTCTCAACCTGTGGGTCGCGACCCCTTTGGGGGTCGAATGACCCTTTCACAGGGGTCGCTTAAGACCAGCGGAAAATGTAGATATTTACATCACGATGCATAACAGTAGCAAAATTTCATGGTTGGGGGTCACCACCATATGAGGAACTGTATGCAAGGGTCGCAGCCCTAGGAAGGTTGAGAACCACTGCCTTAGAGGGTGGGCAGGGGTAAAGTAGAGGGAAGAGGGACAATTAGAAGTCAGATTTTCACATTATAACTTTGTACATGGTTACGACTTTTGAACCATACATTTTAAAAAATATATATCTGTTTTATTGATTTCAGAGAGGAAGGGACAGGGAGAGAGAGATAGAAACATTAATGATGAGAGAGAATTATTGATCGGTTGCCTCCTGCACACCCCCTACTGGGGAACAAGCCTGCAATCCTGGCATGTGCCCTGGACTGGAATTGAACCCAGGACCCTTCAGTCCCCAGGCCGACACTCTATCCCCAGAGCCAAACCAGCTAGGGCGATTTGTGTAGTTCTTTACCTGAAAAAGAACCTCCTCTCTAGAAACCTCCCCTACAAAGTCCAGTCTCCATCTTCACCAAGACAAGCTTGTATCACTAATATTTTATTTGAATTTTGACGGTGAGAAAACACGTGTCTCAGTCACAATGAATATGTCAGGAAGCTAAGAAAGTTCGTTTTCTCCATTAGTTTTTAGGGTATAGGTGAGTACAGTTTCCATCACAGACTTTACAAAAATTCTCTTCCGGTAAAACAAAAGCAGCTTAAGGTCTAGGCCAGCGATTCTCAACTGTGGGTCGCGACCCCTTAGGGGTTCGAACGACCCTTTCACAGGGGTCAACTAAGACCATCGGAAAATGCAGATATTTACATCACGATGCATAACAGTAGCAAAATTTCATGGTTGGGGGTCACCATCACATGAGGAACTGTATGCAAGGGTCGCGGCCTTAGGAAGGTTGAGAACCACTGGTCTAGGCCATCATCAGATTTATGGGAGATAAACATTGTCTTATTTCTTTTAAAATTTTAACAAACGGACCATTTTCTTCAGGCAAGCTTGCAGAAAGAAAAGCTGGCAGAATGGCAAGTGGGTTTTTACGGAAATAAGGCCATTAGTTTATCTTTGATGAACACAATTCATTAGTTCTTGGGCCATACTGGTGGGGAGGAAAGAAGGAGAAACAAACAAGAACCAGAACCAGTAAATATTATTCCAGCCTTAGAATTGAAGCATAAGAACTGCTACAGCACGACCTAAATTTAACCTCAAAGAACCATACTGTGACAAAGAAAATCTGATATTGTAAGCTAAAATTACTTGTCTTTGTGGATGCTGCCAACTATAAAATGGCTTGCTTATCTTGAGGAGACAATGTTAGTTTTACCATGTTAAAATCTGCCACATAGTTTTCCAGATAAAGGAAAACTTTTATTTTTACTTAAAAATATATATATATATTTTATTAATGTGTTACAAAGAAGAGGGGAGAGGGATAGAGAGTTAGAAACATCGACAAGAGAGAAATATCGATCAGCTGCCTCCTGCACACTTCCTACTGGGGATGTGCCCACAACCAAGGTACGTGCCCTTGACCGGAATCGAACCTGGAAACTTTCAATCTGCAGGCTGATGCTCTATCCACTGAATCAAACCAGTTTTGGCATATTTTTACTTTTTCAATATATTTTTACTAATTTCAGAGAGAAAGGGAAAGACAGAGACAGACAGACAGAGAGAGAGAGAGAGAGAGATAGCAACATCAATGGTGAGAATCATTGAACAACTGCTTCTTGCACAATCTGGGGATCGAACCCACAACCTGGGCATACACACACACACACACACGCCAGCATGGATAAAGCTTCAGAAGTAGCAGCATCATTTTTCTACTGCATCCCCATCAGACCTTGCTCCTGGATGTTCAGGTATCAATACTGTGTCCATGATCCCCCTTAGAAATCTGTGAGCTATCTACAGGCCCTTAACACATGCATTTCCTGTTTGGTACTAGAGTAGATTCCACATCTGATCGACACAGAAATCAAGACACTTCCGTGGGGGTCAGTGGCAAGCAGAGGATGGGGCTGTGTTACTACAGTCAGGGAGGTGGGACTAATGGGAGGGAGTGGGGTGCGGTACAAAAGAGGGGAACAGGACAGGAGCCAGCTGGCGTCAGCAGCTCTCAAAAGAGTCTGGCTGTGAAGGGGAGAGGAATGATGGAGGAAACCTGGACAAGGATGTGGGGTCACGGAGGGAAGTTTTACTTTTAAAGAAGAAAGTGGTTTAAGGTTCCTGAGGAGACTGGGATGTGAGACAAAGGACAGGTGGAGACCACTTTAGTTGAAGCTGGGCCTCCTTTAATGGAATACAGCGGTACCTCGAGGTACGAGTGCCCAAACATGAGATTTTTGAGATACGAGCCGTCGAGTGAGCGATTTTTGCTTTGAAATACGAGCAACAGTTGAGATACGAGTTATTGCAAGGATTGGCCGGCTGCACACGACCCACCAGTTTACTGCGACTCGAGCATCTCATAGTTTCCCACGCCTCAAGGTTACGGGACGAATTAAACTCGTATCTCGAGGTACCACTGTAGAAATTTTCGTAGGTACAGTCCGAGGTACAGCTTCCGGAACTCTGGAGGGGCTGGGAATGTTTGTTCTGGAAGAGCTCTAACTGGTGCAAGAAGAAGTAGCTGAAAAACGCCTAGGGAATTCCAAATGGTGAGGATATAGACGTGACATGCAGTGAGCTATATAGAAAAAGGCTCAACATCATTGGTGTATTGTTTAATTGGATGTTATTTATGGGCTATTTTCATTTAGATATGTGAACACTATAACCATGTTATGAACATTTAGGTAACACAGCAAGAAAAAATTCAATGCACAGGCCTGATCATTTCTCAATGCTTTTAAAATTGTGTTTTTAAAAAATGCCACACACAGTCATTTCTGTAAGGCATTTTTACTAGTGGCAATCCTATATAATAAAAGCCTAAGATGCAAATCGACCAAACGGCGGAACCACTGGCAGAACGACTGGTCGTTATGATGCGCACCGATCACCGGGGTTCAGATGCTCAACACAGGAGCTGTCCCAGCCCGCAGGCCCCAGACCAGCGAAGGTGGTTGCGAGCAGGCCCCCCCCCACACATTGCCCTGCCTGTTGCCCCACGGAGGGAGGTGACTGATGGCGCAGGGGTGGGGGGTGGGCCAGCAAGAGGGCAGTGCCAGGCTAGCCAAGGTGGGGGCCAATGGGGACGCCTGATTGCCCGGCTAGTTGCCGTACAGATCAGCCTGATCATCAGCCAGGCCTAGAGATCCTGCCTGTGCATGAATTTCGTGCACTGGGCCTCTAATAGGATATACATGCAAATGGTGTAGAACCTACTGTTTGTTTCACTTATGACAATTGTGTTTCTATCTTATACAATATTCACAGACATCGTTGCAATGGTATAATACTTAATTGCCATAATTTCCTCAGCCTTTTCTCTCTTGCTAGCCATGGCTATGTCTAATCTCAACCATTGCACAGATTTGAATTATAGCTCTGGAAAGGACCTCAGGGGTTATCAGGTGTCACATTCTCTTCATACGCAGAAGACCAAGATACAGAGAAGGCCGAAACCAGTTTGGCTCAGTGGATAGAGTGTCGGTCTGCGGACTGAAGTGTCCCAGGTTCGATTCTGGTCAAGGGCATGGGCCTTGGTTGCGGGCACATCCCCAGTAGGGGGCGTGCAGGAGGCAGCTGATCAATGTCTCTCTCTCATCAATGTTTCTAACTCTCTATCTTTCTCACTTCCTCTCTGTAAAAAAATCAATAAAATATATATTTTTTAAAAAAAGATACAGAGAAGGCCAATAATTCTATCCGGATCATATAGCAAATGAGCAGTAGAGGCAAGGCCAGATTCTGCACCCTAACAGGGACACAGGGTAGGTTTGCAGAACTGATTGAACCTGCAGTCTGCTAGCTCAGTGCTTCTCAAGGTGCTAGTCTGTCAAAGGCTTCTTGCTGGTCCACACTGAGATGAGGGTTTGCCGATGAAGAAGGGAAGCAGTGCACTGACTTCTACTCTGCGACTGATCAGTCACTCTCAGCTCACAGACCAGCTTTCATCCACGAGTTATCCTGTGAGCAGTACAGGTCTCATTGAAGGCAAAATCACTCCCCAAATGTCTGGCTCTCCCTGGACCTATGAGTAAATACGATGGAGTTTCATAGCCACGTTTACTTCATTACCCTTACATTTCCTTCATTAACAAAATAATGTAAGTGCCCGAGATATGGACCTTCCACAAACAGAGCAAACATACCTGGGCTGCAAGTATAACATGACAAGCTTACTGCGCACGTTTATGTGACTTTAGTTAGAGCAGTGGTTCTCAGCCTTCCTAATGCCACATCCCTTTAATGCAGTCCCTCATGTTGTGGTGACCCCCCAACCATAAAATTATTTTCGTTGCTAATAATTTTATGGTTGGGGGTCACCACAACATGAGGGACTGCATTAAAGGGACGTGGCATTAGGAAGGTTAAGAACCACTGATTTAGAGGGAGTTCCATAGGAAAGTGGGGTGCTGAGGAAGTGGCTGTGTTTTTAACCTGGTCAACTTTTTTTTGCTTGATAATTTAGCAGAATTCTTAGGTATGTCTGAGAGAAATAAACCTTTGAAGGAAAATTACATCTCTACTTATTCCCAGCCTTCAGCTATTCCTAACTAACACTAAACTAATTGGTCCTAGAATTCTTTTATGGGTTTAGTCACCAAATGCACCATGGTAATTGTATCCTGTGCTTGTTTTTTTTTTTTGGTCCACAACCTGGAGAAAATGACAATATTAAAAAGAACAAAAAAAGGATGCAGAACGCATGACACCATGATTCACTGTACTCAATGTGAATTGATTTTTAGAACAAATGACAAATTTGGTAGGGTGCTTTTACAAATGTGTTCTATAATTAAAAGGCTATCTGAAATTTTAATTCGAAGCTTGAGAAAAATTAGCACCGAATCACTAGGGTAAAATGATCATGGACTTCATTTCCCACTTTATAAATCAGCCTGCACATCAATTCTGCTGAAGAGAAAGGAGGAATCCTGTGTAGAGATCTCCAGAGGAAGATGTGGTGCCACAATCACTGGAATAGGTAACACATTTACAGTTACCCTGAAGCAAATACTAACTCCTACTTGTCCCCTCCTGATTGGCTATCTGAGTGGCCGGCAAACTCATTAGTCAACAGAGCCGCAGTTGGCCAACCACTGGGCTATATTCTTTCAGTTCAGAATGCTTAAGCATTACTGGCAATCTTCAAAACGCCTGGAATTATAGAATTACATATTTTAATTGTCACAAACACACTAACAAGGAGGTACTAGCACTTAACTCCATCCTGTAAAGGACTGGGAACTAAATTAAAGATGAATGATATAACTTGCTCTAGACCAGCAGTTCTCAACCTATGGGTCGCGACCCCTTTGGGGGTCCAATGACCCTTTCATAGGGGTCGCCTAAGACCATCAGAAAATGCAGATATTTACATCACGATGCATAACAGTAGCAAAATGTCATGGTTTGGGGTCACCACCACATGGGGAACTGTATGCAAGGGTTGCGGCCTTAGGAAGGTTGAGAACTGCTGCTCTAGACTAAACATCAAGATGCCAGATCTGAGCCCAGGAATCTGTGCTCTTAACTACTAGCTTATGTGTCTCTCCTGGAAACAAGAGTATTTTGGGCTGAAACCGGTTTGGCTCAGTGGATAGAGCATTGGCCTGCGGACTGAAGGGTCCCGGGTTCTATTCCAGTCAAGGGCATGTTTTTGCGGGCGCATCCCCTGTAGGGGGTGTGCAGGAGGCGGCTGATCGATGTCTCTCTCTCATCGATGTTTCTGTCTATCCCTCTCCTCTCCTAACTGTAAAAAAATCAATAAAATATATTTTTTAAAAAAAGAGTATTTTGATATCAGTGTTCTAAAGGAACGCCCCATTAATTTGGTTGTTGTTTCTCATCTTTAGCGACCTCCACCTGCTTTTCCTTCATTCTTCCTATTAATAAAGAATGTACAACTGTCCATGGCGTGGGGCAGAATGGGCTTCGGATATCATAAAATTAAAGTGACACAGCCCACTTAAAGAAATACGCCTCCAGGCTACAAT
Organism: Lasiurus cinereus; assembly: GCA_011751065.1. Classification (NCBI taxonomy): domain Eukaryota; kingdom Metazoa; phylum Chordata; class Mammalia; order Chiroptera; family Vespertilionidae; genus Lasiurus; species Lasiurus cinereus. Next base: position 3,342,261 of record JAAGEH010002530.1, on the reverse strand, counting down.
GTCAAGTGCTACTTGGAAATGCCAGGGGTCAGAACACTGCTCACAAATTATCCCGGTACCATGTAGCTCATGAGCTTTTTAAAATTACACAAAAAGCATCTGGTGACTCATAGAACTGGTACCGGTGATGTGTTTTGCTGTTGAATGCTCCTGTTAGTCCGAGTACCCGAGGAACCAAGTGTTAGAGAAGCCGTTATGGCTTTAATTTCCCTCTCTGACTGGCTTTCATTGGAAAACCAGAATAGGAGGGAAATGGACTGACCAGCTCCTGACATTATCTGAGCTTCAGAATTCTAATTTCCACTCGCTTTGGATCAGGAGAGGGAATGCTACTTGGATATAAAACAATACAAACAAACAAACAAAACAAACGAAACAAAAAGCAAGACCTATGGCAGAGATGGAAAAACAAACAAAAAATCAAAAACCATGATAGGAAATTCAGAACACTGAAAACATTAAGGAAGGCTGGTTTCATGTTACAAGGAAATAGAAGAGTTTCACTTCCTAATTCTTAATTCCGGTAGTTCTTTGAGGTGTTTTCAATATAGTGGTTCCTTGAAAATTATGTAAGCAATCCATGGGAGAAGGGCAGAGGTCTCAAAAATTTTCCCCAGCTCTTCCTCCCTCCTTTCCTTCTTTCTTTCCTTCCTTCCTTCCTTCCTTCCTTCCTTCCTTCCTTCCTTCCCTCCTTCCTTCCTTTCTCCTTTCCTCCCTCCCTCCCTCCCACCCTCCCTTCCTCCCTCCTTCTTTCCTTTCTTCCTTCCTTCTTTCCATCCTTCCTTCTTTTCTTTCATTCTGCTCCCCTCTCCTTATTTATACACAGACATATACAGGGGTGAGCAAAAGTAGGTTTACAGTTATGAGTACATGAAACCTTATATTATTATCTATTAATTATTATATTCTTTGTATTATTTCTATACAACAGCTGAATACCTCCTTTTGCCATCCCCTATATTTTCATTGGAAGGTTTTTATACTTCTGCCAAACAGACTACCCCATTTTGTTATAAATGACATCTCTCTCCTATATAATAGAAGGTTAATATGGAAATTGTCTGCTTGGGAGTTCAACCAACTGAGAGTTCGACCACTTGCTGTGACTGCGCTGACCACCAGGGGGCGGCATAGAATGAAGGAAGGCCCTGGCTGGCAGCCAGCAGCTGTGGGAAGGAAGGCCCCCATTGGCCTTGATTGTCGGCCACACCTAGGACCCAATCCGTGCACAAATTTCGTGCACTGGGCCTCTAGTAAAACATATTTGAATTACGATGTTTAATTACAATTTTTTAATCTTTATATTTTAATTACTACATTTACAGATGAGTATTACTTTCTGGTTTATGTATGTATAACCTAATATAATATTATATTATTTATAACATAAACTTCATAAATAAAAGAAATAAGATGAGCATTTATCTCTAAAACATAACAATTTTATTAGCAATGCAACACTTCTGATATGCCCATTAAGAGCTTTATATATTTTTTTGGTGTGTGTTTGTGGAAATTTCAGAAAGAGTCATTATCATGTTTTAGAATATTCATATCATTTTTACTCATATATCATGGGTATGCTATTTAATTGTGTATGGATTCCCATTAATGTGTCTGTCATGGAGTATGTGATCAATGAGGTAAATGTCATGTTTTATAGTGTCATCTAAGACCGAAGCAGGAAGCTGCATGTACAGCGGGCATTTAGTAAGCATATTGAGTTAATGGTGACAGGGCTGATATTGGGGCACCAGGCCCTTGAATTGCTTTCAGTGGAGATCTGCCAACAATTTGGAGAAATATCATTGGACAACTCTTATTTCATGTTGGCATTTTTCCAGGGTGAACAGACTTTGAGGTGACTATTACAACTATTTTTTCCCATTTTTTATTGTGGTAAAATACACTAGTATAAAGTTTACCATAGTAACTTTTAAGTGTACAGTTCAGTGTTATTAAATACATTCGTAATGTATTACTCAGATCATAATCCTTTTCCAGAACTTTTTTCATCTTATAAAGCCACAACTCTATGTCCATTAAACTCCACATTCTCTCTCCCTCTTGCCCCTAACAAGCACCATTCTACTTTCTGCTTCTATAATTTTGATTACTAATAATCATCACATTTTTTTTAGAAAAATACTTTAAATAATTTGGGAAAAAAATAGAAATCTAAGGGACATTCTCTGGGTTGGACAACAGTAATGAAATTAAATTTTGTTCAATCACTTGAAGACTACTTAGAAATCTTGAGTAGCAGAGAGAGAAAATCATTTTGTTTCACAATGAAATATTTTTATATGAAAAAGTCTGTTAAAAGAATTATAAGGGGGGTGTATCTTGCCCACCTTGTGACAGATATTTTTTAAAAAATAGAAGTATCAAAAAGAATGCAGCATGAAAGAAACAGGAAAAACATCTCTGAAGTAGTCTGTTATGTTCACTATTTAAAATATTTCTACTCTGCATTCTGGAAAATGCTGCAATTTAAATAATTTTGACATTGACTACCAGATGTATCGACTCTAGGAATATCTGTCCACTTAATAGCTGAATCTATAGTACAGCAGACTTTTAAATGATATACACTGTTGTACAGAGGTACAGAATTGAGTTTCTAAAACTACTGCAAATGAATCTCTGAAATAAATACTTTAAGAGGAAGAATCTCAAACTGGTTACCCGCATGCCCTTCCTCCAACTTTAGTAACAGATGGTCAAAAAGTGATTTAATTACATTTTCCTCCTATTTGCCGATGTGTGAAAAGAATGCAGAACTCTCCACATAGGAAGGCACTCAATTATTGAGATTCTGTAAGACCCATGGCTGGCTTGGTTTGCAAATAACTACAAACAATACTTTGGATCCAAACTGCTTTCAAAACTTGCATATGGCCGAAACCGGTATGGCTCAGTGGATAGAGCGTCGGCCTGGGGACTGAAGGGTCCCAGGTTCGATTCCGGTCAAGGGCATGTACAGTGGTTGCAGGCATATCCCCAGTAGGGGGCGTGCAGGAGGCGGCTGATCAATGTGTCTCTCATTGATGTTTCTGGCTTTCTATCCCTTTCCCTTCCTCTCTGTGAAAAATCAATAAAATATTTAAAAAACAAACAACAAAAAACTTGCATATGTCAGCTTCATTTCTCCAAAATGTATAATTTCTCTTATCATCAGCCAGCTCTCAAGATTTAGACATCGTCTATCTATAAATGTTAAGTCCAAGGAATCTAAGGCAGAAAATAAGAGTCTTCATGGAGCTAACAGTCTCGAGAGAAGAAAGAAACATAAATAGATAATTCACCCTGTCGCGAGAGGAAGGCTTTGATAGAGGCATGAACAAAGTCTTCTTGAAATCCAGCAGAGAGGCCTGGAGTGGCTTCCCAAAGTGACATTGCAATGGGACATCGATGGTGAGGGGAGACAAACAGGTGGCCAGGTATTGCTGTGTAATGTGGAAATGCTATTCGCCTCTCCTGGCTGTGTCCTGATTTGGGAAGAGATGGGGAGGATAATAGGACTCCTGGATTGGGAGGATTTTTTAAAAAATATATTTTTATTGATTTTTTATAGAGAGGAAGGGAGAGGGATAGAGAGTTAGAAGCATCGATGAGAGAGAAACATCCATCAGCTGCCTGCTGCACGCCCCCTACTGGGGATGTGCCCACAACCAAGGTACATGCCCTTGACTGGAATCGAACCTGTGACCTTTCAGTCCACAGGCCGATGCTCTATCCACTGAGCCAAACCGGGTAGGGCTGATTGGGAGGATTTTGTGGTGCATGTGCAATGCTGGTGACGTTTGCTCTCCACTGGAGCACTCAATAAGCACGAGCTGCTGAAAACTGGACATTCTGGTTGTCCACGTGGATTCGTGACCTTCTCACATTTAAACGGCTATTTCATCTCATTGGGTTTCCCCATCCTTGTCTATATCATGAGGAGGGTCAAACCAGGTGATCTTCTCAAGTCTCTTGCAGCTCATAGACTCTTTTAAAAAAAAAAAACATATTTTATGTTTTATATCCCTGTGGGTATAAACGTTCTTTATACACTTTTCTTCTTTAATTCAACAAATGTTTACTGACCAACTATTATGTGCCTAGTAGGGTTTAGACAATGGCAGATATATTGATTTTTTACAGAGAGGAAGGGAGAGGGATAGAGAGTTAGAAACATCGATGAGAGAGAGACATCGATCAGCTGCCTCCTGCACGCCCCACACTGGAGATTTGCCCGCAACCAAGGTACATACCCTTGACCAGAATCAAACCTGGGACCCTTGAGTCCACAGGCCGACACTCTATCCTCTGAGCCAAACCGGTTTCAGCACTCATAGACTCTTGATGTTGAAAGGCCATTGCCACATACACCCCTACTTCATATTTATTCCTACTGCTTGGGGATATGTTTTTATATAAGGAAAATGTCCCATTAAAAAAATTTAATGTTAAATTTGATGAATATATAAGAGAGTCATCGAACTGGCCTTCGTGTGGTCAGGTTGATTCACTGAACACTGAAAACCCCTGACTTTATCTCAGATGAATTAACTGTTTTTGAAGGACATCAGAAACATGATAGAAGGTATCTGAAAAACATGTTTCCCCTTCTGGATAACATGTTTCATCCTCTAAATATAACACTGGCAAGAGGGGAACTGGCCAGAACCTATTTGTTTTGTGGCTGCTTCAGCTCAGTCACTTGTTGGATTGTAACTTAAGAAGAAAATGTAATAGCTTCACAGAGACTATGACTTATCTGTTCCTTGACAAATTATGGAAAAAGCAGTGAACGACTCAGCTGGTATTTGTGGGTTTTGATAAAAATATGTACTACAATAGCAAGAGAGAATGGTCCAGGTATTTAAGAGCAAAATCAGGGGGAAAAAAATCCCTGTGGGTATAAACGTTCTTAACATACTCTTCTTTAATTCAACAAATGTTTATTAACCAACTATTATGTGCCTAGTAGGGCTTAGACAATAGTAATGTGGAGATGGGTTTTAAAAAGGATTTATCACCCAGGGGGAGTGAGAAGATACCAAGGGATGAAGGACAATGAATTACCAGAGTTATGTCCCTGTGTGGTCCAAAGATGGCAGCAGTGTGGGAAAAGGATGTGTTAATAACATGGATAAGGTCAGATAAGGGGATGCCCAATATGGCAGTTATGGGAGAGTTAGAGAATTCCATCATGTGTCAGTTTAAGGAGGCTGGAGAGGGGAATGAATAAGATAAATAACAAGATTAGTGGAAAGGAGGAGGTGAGGGATGCTCGGATGCATCTCAGTTATCATGAAGAAAAGGAGCAAGGCCAAAACCAGCTTGGCTCAGTGAATAGAGCGTCGGCCTGAAGACTGAAGGGTCCCAGGTTCGATTCCAGTCAAAGGCACATACCTTGGTTGTGGGCACATCCCCAGTAGGAGGCGTGCAGGAGGCAGCTGATCGATGTTTCTCTCTCATCGGTGTTTCTAACTCTCTTCCTCTCTGTAAAAAATCAATAAAATATACTAAAAAAAGAATAAGAGTAAGGTTGTGAGAGCGACAGTGTGCCCAGAGCGCAACCTGGCGAGAAATGAGGAAGAGTGACCCAGGAGGTTGGTAGATCATAGCAACAATGAGTGGTGTCAGTTTACGTTAGGAGATTTTCAGGGAGGAGGGAGAGAGATTGGTCTGGAAGGGGCAATAGTGATCAAGAAATATTGCTAGCAATAATGTCCCGAGGAATAACTATAAGGAGATGAACCGAGGGAGTGAAAGAGGAAGACGGACCAAAATACCAGACGGAAGATTCTTGGGGCCACTGTGAGGAAGTCCGTCTGATTTGCATGGAATTGTTCATACTCAATCTCTTAGCTTAAGGTGAGTGTGGCCAGTGTCCGTTTTCACTTTCTAAAGTGAAACTGCCTTGGATGATAAATTATGTGATCATTACAGACATAATGGATCGCAGAATGAAAATGAACACACTAGTTGTAAACACGTACACACACACACACACACACACATATACACACATCAGTTAGTGGAAATAAAAGTGTAATCCCTACACTCCTTTGCACACTTTTTAAAATATTTGATTTCAGAGAGGAAGGGAGAGGGAGAGAGAGAGAAACATCAATGATGAGAGAGAACCATTGATCAGCTGTCTCTTGCACGCCCCCTGCTGGGGATTGAGCCCACAATCTCTGGCATGTGCCCTTGAACCAGAATCCAACTCGGGGACCCTTCAGTCCACAGGTTGATGCTCTATCCATTGAGCAAACTGCCTGGGTCCCTGGCTCACTTTTTACATGAAGCCAAGACTTTCCTACCTTTCTTTCTTTTTTCTCTTCTAGCAGAGTCTGTGAAAAGTGACTCTGTCTCCTTTGAAAAAAACATTTAACATTTATTGATTTCAATTGAGTTCCTTTTGTAAGTTCTATCCTTTAAAAAAAAGATCGAGTGGAGAAATGTGGACTACATTTTAAATACCTCTGTGGGAAAAAATGAAGTTCGAATAAGTATAATCCTCACTCCATTTGAATTATTTTTCCACCCTGCTATTATTAGAGAAGCATAACTCTGAGAAAAACTTTTTTTCTAAAACTTATTCATACATAAAAAAAAGGATGGCCTGTCCGTTCTAGTGGAGGTATGTACTACGTTCTTCTCTCTCTTCCTGGAACCCAAGAGACTCTGGATGTCACGAGTAGCTTTGTGCAGAACAGGAAGAAAGTGCTGGAGAGGAAACAGAAAAGAGATTCGGCTTTTCAATCAGAAGGGATGCTTTAGAATGCTGTTGGAGCCACTCAATAACTGTGAGTATAACACCCAAACTCACTACATATCAGTGTCCTCATCTGTACAATTACTACTCCGCAAGAGGAATGATACTTCTTTGAGTGGCTGAGAGAATTAAATGAAAAAAATATGTCTGAAAGGACTTATGGTTGCCTCAAACGTCACTTGGCAACTTGGTTTTCAGCTTCTTCCCTTTGAATCTCTAGTCCTTCGAGTGAAAACTAGTTTTAATAATATCTTCAAGCTCCTCCAAGTTTCCAAATCAAAGACTACCTTCAGGACATCTTTTGATGGAGAATAAAAGTAAATCAATGCATTTTCAATTTGACAAGAAATTAAGGCCTGTGGAACCTTAATTAACCTGGTGGGTCATTTACCTCCTCGCTCTATCCCCTGGGTGTTCCGATTAATCAAAATTTTATGGGAGGGTAATATGACACCACTTATGTATTTAAAGATGAAATGCTTTTATTTATGTGCCATCTATGGCCAAATTCTTGTAGATATTCTATATTGTTTGTGGAAGAGGCAATACTAAGCTCCTATTTGTCACAGTGTATTTGTGCTTTCCTCCAAAAACGTTTTCTACTAGATAATTTTTTATATTTGGATGTAATTCTCCATCTTGATCTTTCACTAGAATCCTGGGATTAGAATTCAGATAGCAAATGGAATGGAGATAATAGTTCAAGTATTAATATATACTGGACATTATTGCTAGATGTTTTACTTAATTTATTCCTTCTAATTCTATCAGGGAAAGTTTTGTGTTTTTTGTGTGTTTTTTTTTTTCATTTTAAAATGAAAACCTGAGCTCCAGAAATTTTAAGCAGCTTTCCAATATTCTAAGCATTGGCATTAAGATTTCAATCTGGTCATTTTATTACATGCTATTATCCTATCCTATTCTATCCAATCCAATCCAATCCAATCAAATCAAATCCTATCCTATCCTACACTACCCAACCCATGACTATATTGATTTGAAAGTACTGACAGATGTCATTTCCATAAACAGCAAAATTTCTTCATAAAATGGAAATGGAAACTGGTAGGACTGATGTTAGTGGTCAATAGTATGCCACCCTTGGTGAATATTGGTGGTGGATGGTAATGAAGTGGTAGCTACCAGCAAGATATCAAACTCATTCTCCGGCATTTAATTCGTCAATGCCTTTGTGCTTTGAAGGCCTTCAGCTCCTTTAGAGCCTTCGACTAAGACAAGCAATAAGCCTTCTCACCCAGTAAGTCCTGTAATAAGTCCTAACAGTGGACACCAGGTGATGTTTTCGATGGGACACCAGTCGGGAGGACAGCAAATGTAACATGCCAGACACACACTGGCCAATCTCACACATCTTCCAAGTGAAGTAAAACTGAAAAGATGATGTGTGTGTACGTACACAAACACATGTGAACATACAGAAAGACTAGTTCCATAGTTGTTTTGGCCTAGAGAGGTGATTTGACTGATAAAGGAGTAGCATGATGAACTATACTGGACCTTTCTGTTTAATATAAATTTGTAGCCTTTCCTAGTCAAAGATAATAATGTTTTTTAGTTCCAAACTGAAGTCAGAGACACATCACTCTATAACCTGTTTTCATTTTTTTAATTTTGGCTGGAAGCACACTCAAATGGAAGCCAGTGATCTCATTTGCTAATGTTCAGATCAAAGGGGGAAAAAAAAAGAATCAAAGAATCAGTTGGCATAGGCTCATGAGATAAAAGGGTTTCCTAAGTGTCAATCTGTTCATCAGTTCTTCAGAGAAGGAGGAAATGCGGGTAGCTGAATTAGATGAACTGAATCATATGTTCCTCACTCTGAGAAAGAGAGATATAAAACGTAATAGATGCATACATGAGTCGTAGACCTTGTTCAGAACCCATTGAGCATATAATGAAAAGAGTTGGGGAACAGATGACCAAATGTGCTTAAGACCATCCAGGGAGAGAGTCCACCGGTCTTCTTTCGCCTGCCTCACTCCTGTAGCTGTAAACCAGACAAGGTCACAGACAGGGATGGGCCCTCGGTGTTCCTCCAGGCCAGTGGTTCTCAACCTGTGGGTTGCGACCCCTTGGGGGGTCGAATGACCCTTTCACAGGGGTCGCCTAAGACTATTGGAAAACACCTATTTCCCATGGTCTTAGGAACCAACACACCGCTCCTCGGTGTGGCAAAGTGTAGCAATGTAGTTTACTGTTGTCCTAGGAAGACTGTTGCCCATGCTACACCACGATTCAAGACAAAACTTCATTTATTTGTAATTAGAAATAAATATTTCACAATATATAATTACATATTGTTTTTGTGATTAATCACTATGCTTTAATTAAGTTCCATTTGTAACAACGAAAATACATCTTGCCTATCACATATTTACATGACAGTTCATAACAGTAGCAAAATTACAGCTATGAAGTAGCAATGGAAATAATTTTATGATTGGGGGTCATCACCACATGAGGAGCTGTCTTAAAGGGTCGCGGCCTTAGGAAGGTTGAGAACCACTGCTCCAGGCCCTCTGTGCACATGGCAGAATCTAATCCCGGCGCCAGCAGAGGGCTGGCCTCTGGGAATGAATCAAAAAGAATTTATTTTCTGCATCTTACTTGCTTTCAAATGCTAATAAGAGCTGAGCCCAAAACATGTGGGTGCCCTCTTCAAATAAGGGAAAAGCACAATGCAAACAGTAGGCATGCTATCGTCATGGCGAACAGGTCTTGCTTTATGCATTTCTATCATCAAACATTTAATTTGAGCCCTGGCCCTGATAATCAGTGGCTGGCTTGGGTAGAATCTCAACTCCTAGGCTAATTGCTGACCGAGTCAAATGAATTGTGCAGTGAGCTTTCTCTACTGAAAGTCATTATGGAAGCTAAGTACGTCCATCTCAGAATGTTTACAGTTCGGTGAACAAAGGATATGGTTAATGAGTCTCGAATTCCCTGCAGTAACCCATAGAGTGAGTCTTCTTCAGGTACTTTTTCTTCCCATGCTTTTAACCCAAACCCAGAAAACTGTAGCAAAACCACAAGATGTAGAAGAGGTTGTCACCTGAGAGTAATGACCTATTATTGCTAGTTCATGACATTATTGCTAGTCATGACCTATTGCTAGTTCTAATAGAAGAGTGTTTAAAGGAAGAATGGGCTGAACTGTTACATTGCTTGAGGATGATATTTTTAGTAGTGATTTTTTAATTCCCCTCGTGTTCATATTTTATTTTAAAAGGGGTGATCATATATGACAACCCATTGGCGTCAGGCAAGGTAGGATGGGCATAGTCCCATGCCCTTCCGCACAAGGCGGGGTGGAGAGCACAGCCCACTGGCTCCTCTGGGATGGAAGAGCCACGTGACCTCTTGAGAGCAGCTCCTACCCCTTGCTCCTAGCAACGGGGCTCTGCTAGAGTGTGGTTGCTGCGGTTGCCAGGATATTATTCTGTTCTTGTCCTCCACGACCACACCAAAGAGAAGAGAAAGTATCCAGCCAACTAGAGGGAGGACACCGGGAGGGGGGCCCGGAAAACAGAGTGCCCTCCTCTTTAACAAAGAAACAAAGTGAAGGGTGTCTTCATGGTGAAGGCTTTCACAAAATGTATAACTTTCCTTGGAGGGGAAATCAGAAAAAAACACGTTTTGAAGACAACCTGCCAGAAAATATGGCTATTTAAACTACAAAGGCGCAATTCACCACCTTATTATTATTCACTGAAAGCCACTTTTTTTCCCCAATGGAAGAGAGGGAAATGTCTTCAAATTGTCAGAATGACCTGAGAGATTCGGAACTGTAATTACCATCTGTGTCACGTACAGAAGGTGGAAGCAGATACCACATTTCGCTTAACAGAAGACATCCTTGATTGGGAGGCGCATACTGATTTCTGAGATGTTAAAAGGTGAAAAATGTGTGTGTCGTGGGTCTGTTAAAATAACACCCTATATACCTCATTCGGAATTTCGATCAATTCGGAGATAAAACTTGTTTCTTATTTATAGAAAAGGAGGTCAATGAAATTTCTCAGGGTCATACAGCTAATGAGTAAAGACAGAAGGAACTCAAGGATATATTTGCTTGGCTATTACGCAATGTTGTTTCTTCAGTTCCTTGTACAGATAAGAAATAAAAATAGGTACCAACTACCATGTTTATAGAACTTTCTAGCCGTGGTGTTTGTCATAGTCCTCGTAATCTGCTAGGCATCATCAGCTCTGTTTTTCAAATGAGGAAAACTGGACCCAGGAAGATAGAATGACTCACTCAAGTGCAATCATTAGAAAGTGTCAGAGCCAGGAGAGAAACCCAAGATAAATGACTCTTAATGCAAGCCATGTTTGACTAAGGTAAGACATTAACCAGCTACCAGGCTTGAAATTAGATCACAGACCTGAAGATTATTCAGAAGGAAATGCATTAGATATATAAGAAGAGATGTCACACATGTCAGATGAATTCACTGAGTTATACAATGAGTTACTGAATGACTACATTGATGTAGGTGGTTTCAGTACCTGGGAGAGAGTCGTGAATAAAAGACAAAAATCACCTGGAACTTCTAATTTCTATAGAGAGAAATAAGGTAGGAGAGGGTAGGCAGTTTCAAATAGTGGTCAAGGAAGATGTCTCTGAAAAGGTGTGACATTCGAGCCACGATAAAGGCAATAAAGACGTGAGACATGTAGATAGTGTCGGCCTGTGGACTGAAAGGTCCCAGGTTCAATTCCAGTCAGGGCATATACCTTGGTGGCGGGCACATCCCCAGTAGGGGGTGTGCAAGAGGCAGTTGATCGATGTCTCTCTCTCATCGATGTTTCTGACTTTCTATCCCTCTCCCTTCCTCTCTGTAAAAAATCAGTAAAAGATATATATTAAAAAAAAAAAGTGAGACACATGGATGGCTGTGACAAGAACATTCCAGGCAGAAGGAACAAAGAACCCAGATGGGTAATGTTGTCCTGGCCTATTTCAGGAGCAGCTAAGGTCAGAGAACTACTGGGGGCAGGGGGTGAAGTGGGTGTGTGGACCTATCACATAGGGCCTTGTAGGTCAAGGTGAAAACTGGGACAGAGCAAAATGCTGACCTTGGGCAGAGTAGCCTCATGGAATTTGGAATCTGGTCAACTTGAATGAACCTGTTCTAGGCATTCCAAGTATGTCTTACACTCACATCATCGGTCCAATTTATTCTTGAGCTACCTGGCCAACGGATGTTACTCTGTGTTTATCTTGTATCTGTTTTCTAAAACATGACCTATCTTGCCCTAACCGGTTTGGCCCAGTGGATAGAGCATCGGCCTGTGGACTGAAGAGTCCCAGGTTAGATTCTGCTCAAGGGCATGTACCTTGGTTGCGGGCACATCCCTAGTAGGAGGTGAGCAGGAGGCAGCTGATCGATGTTTCTCTCACATCGATGTTTCTAACTCTCTATCCCTCTTCCTTCCTCTCTGTAACAAATCAATAAAATATATTTAAAAAAAACACACACACATGACCTATCTTGAGAGTGTTGATAGGACAGATTCCAGATTAATAGACAGCTAATAAATAAACATGTGCTAGAGACCTATAATCAGTGCCGGATATTTTAAGAAAAGCATCTGGACTCACATGCTTGATCATTCTGCCACCACCATTGTGGAGGACAGGTGGAGTGAAGTGAGGATGAAGTCATAAAATCTATTACAATAGTCCAGGCAAAATGACGACGATGAATTGGGAAAGGGGAAAGGGCAAAATGGGGTAGAGATCAGAAGTACCCAAGAGGTGGACCCAGCCTCGGTTAGGGAAAGATGAGATGAGCAGGTTGTGAGTGAAAGGAGGGTCAAGGTTGACTGCTGGTGGCCCAGCCTGGGTGACTTATGGAGATGCCTTCCCTGAGAACATGGGAAGGAAAAAGGTTTTCTCATGAAGAAGGCAAGAAAACAAGCATCCTTGTTCTGATGCCGGCAGCTTCAGTAGAAGGAGGAAGCGGCCAGATGAAGATTCTTGTAGGTCTTAGGGCTTTACCTTAGACCTAAAAGATGGTCAGGATTTAGAATAGAGAAGAGAAGGCAACACAGCTTTCCAGGCAGAAAAAAATACGAACACAGGCACAGACGTGGCAGAGTAAACTACATGGTCTTTGTCAGCAGGAGAGCAGTGGAAGAAAGGATGGAGAGGATGGTCCTTGGATGCTAAGGAGTCTGCATCTGAAATCCTCCACTCAGAAAGAGAAGTCACTGTTTCGGAAGGCATCTAGGCCCACGGCTGATCAGCAACCTTAGGTGACAAGTAGGAACAGCCATAAATGTCCTGAGAGTTTTGCTAGTAATCTCATGAGACACTTGGTTGGTGTTGGGCGCATGTGTGTGTGTGTGTGTGTGTGTGTGTGTGTGTGTGTATATATATATATATATACTTATTATTGATTTTTTACAGAGAGATAGAAAGTCAGAAACATCGATGAGAGAGAGACATCGACCAGCCGCCTCCTGCACGCCCCACAGTGGAGATGTGCCCACAAGCAAGGTACATGCCCCCAACCGGAATCGAACCCGGGATCTTTTAGTCCGCAAGCCGACACTTTATCCACTGAGCCAAACCGGTCTCGGCGGTGTTGGGCATCTTTCTAGCACTAGCCAGAACTCAGCTCTCTGGATGCCATCTCAAGATTAAACAGACATTTTGGTAGGTTTAGTAAGCATGAACACTGCACTATCTTTCTCCAAACACATATGATAGTTATATTTTAAGTGTCAAAAAAACCAAGTTTAACGTTTTATCTAAATTGATTTCCTTTCACCGTGAAGCATTCATTGTTCTTTGAATGTGAACGAAAGAAACGCTGTAATGAATTTTTCACACTGTTGATAGAAAGCAAAATAAACGTTTTAGTCTATCCTGTATCTCCTAGCCCACCAGACACAATACTAATCGACATTTTTAACTCCATCCAGAGAATATATCACTTCAAGATGAATATTGAGAAGTCTTAGTCGTAAACATAACAATTGCTGGGCTTTAGTCTGAAATGATTGCCTCTGGTGGTGGCAGACTCGTAACATCTTTTCAAATCCACCATGGCAAAAAAAAAAAAAAATACAAACCAGAGCATTAGCTACCGTTCCGTATTTTCCTGAAATACATTCACATCTCTCCCCTTCGTTTCTCCTTGGCAACCAGCGAATCCCTCACGGCTCTGATAATTCATAATTTCTTGCTTCAGCGCCACCCTTGAAAAACAAAGCCATCCTGTGCCCCCCCCCACCCCGTCCGTGTCCTTAGGAACCAAGACAGATCGCAGGGAAAAAGGGGGCTCGGCTCCCTCCAGAGGGGTTCTTCCAGGAAATAACGGCCTCTCCTCTAATCGAATCGGAAACTCGGAGCTCATGCCAGTTACAGGGCAAACTGCTAACCGCCTGTCAAAAACAACAGGAAGAGGCCAGCGTCCTTCCTTCCTTCCTCCCTTCCTTGTCATCCTAAGCCGCCTCTGCCTCTTCCCTTTTCAGCTTCCTTCATTTCCATTCATTCCCCTCCTGTTCTGGCTCTGCACAGCAGACAGCTTCCACGCCTAATTTTTTTTTTTTCCCCCCCAGGGCTGAGATGCCATAAAACCACTTTGCCATCCGACTGCCTAAAACACGCATTTCAGGAACAGGCTCCCTTTGGTTTGCTACCTCGGTTGCATCCGATCTCAATTTTCGGCTAATTGTGCTCTCCGTTCTGAGAAATGCGCCTGGGAGCGCAGATCGCGGGGAAGAGGAAGCAGGGTTGGCAGGCAGGGGCAGAAAACAGCTCAGGGAGGAAGATGATAAAACAGGCGATCGTTCCTGGGAAACGGCTGGAGGGAAGTCAGATTTCCAGCCGAAGACAAAGGAGCCCCACTCCTCCCTTGGGTGCCCCGAAATGTGGATGCTACCTACACGCATCTTCAATAGCCGGCTTTGCAGAGGACCCCCACATGCTGGACAAATGGAGCCAATTTTCAAACAGTCATTGATCAAACATACATGCTTCGTGGAAGGAGGCGTGTTTGTTTTGTCCATTCGTAAGTCCAAACCTCCCGGAACAGGGCCCAGCACATAGTAGGTGCTTGATCAGTATTTGTTGAAAGAGCGATTTCACTAGATGCCCCAGACACACACACATTTCCTCTCTCCAACAGTCAGCAGGAAGCCCTTTAACTTACAACCGTTTTCCGAATCACTTATTATTCACTCCCAGGTCGTCGCTAGAAAAGCCCAGTACAGCGGAACATCAGCAACAAACAATAAAACAGCACATTAGGAACTGAGTTTTTTTGCTTTGTGAGTTGAGAGACTGGCCATTAAACACTGATTTCTTTCTTTCATTTTTGTTATCTGCACTTCAATTTCCAATTTACCTCCTTGTTTTGAAAGACAGTTCACTGTTCATCCTTCAGATAAGAGAGTGAGCATTTAACCATCTACCTTGTTTCACCTCGAATTCAAAGATGGCTTTTCCAACAAGCAGTGAGGTGATTACTTTCCTTTTTAATGCTCACTTCCGTTTTTTAAACTTGCTTGAAACTTTGGTAATTTACTTTTTTTGCCCATTACACACAGGAACGCGTTAGATAGGGCATCCCCTTGTGGCATAATTTAACACAATGTCACCAGAAGAGTCTTTTTTTTTTCCTGGTTTGTTTTAACCGCCAAACACAGGCCATGTGACAAGTAATTCAGTGAATATTATGACCAGATCTCCTCATTCAGCAGAGAAGAACTACATTATTTTAAATTTTGTCTTTTCTAAATCAGCGGTTCTCAACCTGTGGGTCGCGACCCCTTTGGGGGTCCAACGACCCTTTCACAGGGGTCACCTAAGACCATCGGAAAATGCAGATATTTACATCACGATGCATCACAGTAGCAAAATTTCATGGTTGGGGGTCACCACCACATGAGGAACTCTATGCAAGGGTCGCGGCCTTAGGAAGGTTGAGAATCACTGGTCTAGATGGAAACCATGTTTTGGCATGTTGGATGCTTCCAGTCAAGTCATTAGAAAAAAACACAAAAAAACCCAATTTGTATATTTTTCCCAAGACATCTCTCTTTTGGCGATGAGTTGACATGTTAATAATAAGGAGGTGAGGGGGGAAAGGAGCCGTTATTTTGTGGACTCACATGGTTTTGAGGTTCCTTTAGAGCTTAGGATGCTGAATAGATCTAAAACGCCTTACCTGTCCATAGCCTTGGGGCAATTCCACTATCTCTGAACTGCTACCTTGTCTCCTGAAGTCTGCAGGAAAAGCCCACAAGAGGGCCTACTTAATCAAAATTTCTCCCAAGCACCGGGTCCAACCTAAAATAAGTGAATGAATCGATTAATAAAGAATCAACAGCATGTGCTTTTTCCTAACATATATATATATTTTAATGTCGATAAAGAAGCAGGTACCATTTCTCAAGAATGAAAACCACGGGTGCCACATTGTCCCTGAATCTCTCCAGGGATGGGTCTGCTGCTTCCCATTGCCAACAAACTTAGTTTCCCCTAAACCTAAAAGAAATGCTTGACAAAAAAAGCTTTTCTGGGCTTTGCTCCCCGCCTGAGGCTGCGGTCGCCTCTCTTCTGTTAAGTCCTCCCCTCCCCAGCGTTTGTTCAACAACCAGTCTACACCAGTCTCCTCTGGCTCACTACCCACTGGCTCCAGTCTCAAACCGCTGGTTCATCTCCTCTCCATCTCGAAGGATATTCTGTCAACTGGTACCTCCGCTGTCCTATGGCTGTGTGAGCGATTGGGTTTAGATTGTAGGCCATTAGGATGCATTTCTTACCACCGACACCCAGCACACTGGCTTGTGCACACACACATTTTATTGATTTTTTTACAGAGAGGAAGGGAGATAGAAAGTCAGAAACATCGATGAGAGAGAGATATCGATCAGCCGCCTCCTGCACGCCCCACACTGGAGATGTGCCCGCAAGCAAGGTACATGCCCCCGACCGGAATCGAACCTGGGACCTTTCAGTCCTCAGGCCGATGCTCTATCCACTGAGCCAAACCGGTTTCGGCCACACACACACATTTTAACACAAATAGGGGTTCTATTGGTAGCTGCCAGGCAGGATCATAAAAGGCCTTGCACCTAAGAGCAAATTCTTCTTAGAACGAGTCCTCCAAGATTATTTGTGTTAACATGGCTATTTTCCAACATGTAATGGGTGATCTGAAACAAAATTCCCGAAAGGAGGGGAAAGGGACTTTACCACCATGTACAGCCCTTTCTACTCTTCCCACTGAGGCTCCGCCTTAGGAAGCTGCTCATGAATATTCAGAAACGTACCATTCCTATGGTGGGTCAGTGAGTGACAAGGAAAATGTACTGTGCTCCTCTTCCGAACCCCAATGGGTTTAAATCGCCCGCAGGAAACTGCTCAGGACCAGGATCTCCAGCCTCTGCCCCGTGAACATTTTGGGGTGCTCTTCACTCCATCCCCAGCACAACCCTGTGCTTAGTTATCACACGGATACTGAGTTGAGCTCTTCCCGGTACATAAACGACTCATTCCTTCCACATCCACCTGCTCCTGGCGCTGCTGGATGTAGACTAGCCTACCTTCTACCCTGTGGGAGGAGGGGCACTGAGAATAAATGAAACAACCTCACCGAGCAGCAAATGCTAGGAATTAAATAAAACATGACGGTTCGCGAGTGAAAAAACTGAGGTGGACGAGTGAAGAAGGGACAGCATTAGGCAGAGCACAGAAAAGATCTCTTTGGAGCCCAGGCCGGTGTGGCTCAGGGGATAGAGCGTCGGCCTGCGGACTGAAGGGGTCCCAGGTTCGATTCTGGTCCAGGGCATGTCCCTTGGTTGCGGGCACATCTCCAGTTGGGGGTGTGGAGGAGGCGGCTGATCGATGTCTCTCATCGATGTTTCTAACTATCCATCTTCCCTTCCTCTCTGTGAAAAATCAATAAAATATATTTAAAAACAAAAAAAAGATCTCTCTGGAGAGGTAACATGGGAACTAAAACCTGAAAGATGAGAACCATGTGGGGGGAAAGTCTTTGAGGCAGAGAAAGCAGCAAGTGCAAAGGCCCTGAGGTTGCAAGGTCCTTGGTGTCCCCTCTCCCCTGAGCTCCTGGCGCTACCCTGGCATCTTCTGTCTAGGACAGTGGTTCTCAACCTTCCTAAGGCTGCGACCCTTGCCTACAGTTCCTCATGTGGTGGTGACCCCCAACCATGAAATTTTGCTACTGTTATGCATCGTGATGTCAATATCTGCATTTTCCAATGGTCTTAGGCGACCCCTGTGAAAAGGTCATTCGACCCCCAAAGAGGTCACGACCCACAGGATGAGAACCGCTGGTCTAGGATGTCCCCCTGTCTCAGGCTGTCTTATAGGCTGAGATGTCCGTGTCAGCAGTATCTGGACGCTCCGCTAGTCTGAAATGATCACAGACTCCATTTCAATACTATACTCTTTTTTAAAAAATATATTTTATTGATTTTTTACAGAGAGGAAGGGAAAGAGATAGAAAGTCAGAAACATCGATGAGAGACAGACATCGATCAGCTGCCTCCTGCACGCCCCACAGTGGAGATGTGCCCGCAAGCAAGGTACATGCCCCCGACCGGAATTGAACCTGGGACCTTTCAATCCTCAAGCCCACACTCTATCCACTGAGCCAAACAGGTCTCGGCCTACACTCTTTTTTTTTTATTATTGATTTTTTACAGAGAGGAAGGCAGAGGGATAGAGAGTTAGAAACATCAATGAGAGAGAGACATCAATCAGCCGCCTCCTGCACGCCCCACACTGGGGATGTGCCCATAACCAAGGTACATGCCCTTGACCGGAATCGAACCCGGGACCTTTCAGTCCACAGGCCGACGCTCTATCCACTGAGTCACACCGGTTTTGGCATCGATACTACACTCTTGATCTTCAAGGGCTTCAGGAGGCAAGAGCCAATTCAGAGCAAGAAGCAAGTTTGCAAATTCCCAGCATCCCTGTCGACCGCATTGTCTCCTATGTCACCTTTCTTATCTCAGAGTCCATGGGCTGCACTCGGTAGAATTCGGTGCCAAGAAACAGAAATTCCCCGGAAAACCTGTCTCCTTTCCTGAACCAGTGAACGGCAAGGGACCTGTCCTGTGACCTCTTTATTCTGGCTGCTGGAACCCCGAGCTAAGAGGTAGCCCTTCTGCTGCAATAACAATCCCATCTATGGTTGGTGACGCGTACTCCATCCCCTCCCCAACCCCCCCACCCCTGCCCATTTATTTCTGTCTGTGGCTTCTTATCTTTATTTTGTTTCATTTTCATTGCCCTGTGTGAAGAGTGCTTTTATTAAGCTGCCCCAGCCCTTGGGGGATAGCTGATGTGTAAATCATTAATCACGAGTGCTTTCTAGACAAGCCCGAGTCACTTCCTCATCGCAGAAATCCAGCGTGGTGCCCTGGGTTCTATACTTCCCCTCTCTGCCTGCCACACGGCAAAGCTTAGCGGCTCTCCCGTCTTTTTATTTTTTTAATATATTTTATTGATTTTTTACAGAGAGGAAGAGAGAGGGATAGAGTGTTAGAAACATCGATGAGAGAGAAACATCCATCAGCTGCCTCCTGCACGCCCCCTACTGGGGATGTGCCTGCAACCAAGGTACATGCCCTTGACCGGAATCGAACCTGGGACCTTTCAGTCCGCAGGCCGACGCTCTATCCACTGAGCCAAACTGGTTTCAGCTTGGTCCTATTCTTCCCCTCTCTACCACATGGCAAAGCTAAGCAGCTCTCTTGTCTTTTTTTTTTTTTAATATATTTTATTGATTTTTTACAGAGAGGAAGAGAGAGGGATAGAGTGTTAGAAACATCGATGAGAGAGAAACATCAACCAGCTGCCTTTTGCACGCCCTCTACCGGGTATATGCCCACCACCAAGGTACATGCCCTTGACCGGAATCGAACCTGGGACCTTTCAGTCCGCAGGCTGATGCTCTATCCACTGAGTCCTGTCTTAAGCCTGTCTCTGCTCTCCAATATCTTCTGAAAAATGGATGTACATAGGAATAAAACTGTTGAAAAACCACCCTCCCTCGGCTTCGTGGCATACACAGCCGTTGAGTTCCGTCTTTCCCACACGCCCGGGATTCTATTCCAGGCTACGCTGCTTCCTCTGGCAGCCCCCTTCCACTGCCACCTCTCGGGAAAAGATGGTCAGGTTTTATTTCCAGCCCCGGCCTGTCTCTTGAGTTGGCATTCCGGATCCCCTGGAACCATGGGAAGCTCAGAGTCTGGAGGACGTCTTCACGGTCTTTACCTTCCCAGCCCTTAACCTCCCCCACGACATCTCTGTCCAGGGTTTGTCCAGCAAATGGACCACCTCTCAGGGCAGCCCATCTAGCTAGCCAGCAGTGGGGATTAAAAACTTATTTCCAGTAGAATGGCAGACTCTATCTCTGTGACCTGTGCCCACTGGTTTTTTTTTTTAATATATTTTATTGATTTTTCACAGAGAAGAGGGAAGAGGGATAGAAAGTCAGAAACATCGATGAGAGAGAGACATCGATCAGCCGCCTCCTGCACACCTCACACTGGAGATGTGCCTGCAAGCAAGGTACATGCCCCCGACCGGAATCGAACCTGGGACCTTTCAGTCCGCAGGCTGACGCTCTATCCACTGGGCCTAACCGGTCTCGGCTGCCCACTGGTTTAATGTTCTTAAGAGAAAGGATGAGAGCTGAGACGATCTAACTGCCAAATGTGTGCCAGGGGCATTGCCCCTATGATCTCCTGACAAGCCTGCCATGGAGTTTTATGATTCCCACGAGTGGCCCGGTGCACGAAATTTGTGCATGGAGGGGAGATGGGGAGGGCTGCTTCATCCCAGCCTGCACCCTCTCCAATCTGGGACCCCTTGTGGGATGTCTGACTGCAGGTTTAAGCCTGATCCCTGTGGCCGTTGGATATCCCCCTTGCAATCTGCCTTCTAATGGCTCACCTGCCTGCCTGTCTGACTGCCCCTAATCATTCTGCCTGCCAGCCTGCTTGCCCCCAACTGCTCCCCCCTGGCCTGATCACCCCC
>JAAGEH010002530.1:3310800-3321333 GCA_011751065.1 Lasiurus cinereus | reverse complement strand
ATTCTGCCTGCCAGCCTGCTTGCCCCCAACTGCTCCCCCCTGGCCTGCCCAACTGACGCTCACTGATGGCTTGCTTGCCCCCAACTAGCCCCCCTGCTGGCCTGCTCACCCCTAACTCCCCCCCCCCACCGGCCTTATCACCCCCATCGCCACCCTTACTACCACCCTGATCACCACAACTGCCATCCCATCCTGAGCTACTCACCCACAACTGCCCTCCCCTCTTGGCCCCTAACCGTTTCTATTGTGGACCCACCACCATGGCTTTGACCGGAAGAATGTCCGGAAGGTCTTCTGGAAGGTCTCCCAGTCTAATTAGCATATCACCCTTCTATTAGTATAGATTATATCATGGGGGCAACTTAATGCCAGTCTAATTGTTTCACGCGGCCCTTCGCCAAGTGGTGAAGCACTTCTGTTCTTTAGAGGACCTGACTCTGTTCCAGGTTCAGAGAGTACACATTCCTCCCATCACTTCTGCTCTGAATTATTGCTTCTTTGTAGACTTACCATCTGTATTGAAACCCTCTAACCGCAGCGTGGAGAAAAAAAATAACAAAACACAGTTCAAATGAACATTCCAGTTATGGTTTGACTATGCAGAACAGAACAAAACTGTCACCCACTTACTCTGGATACGGTGTGCTTCTGCTAACAGAATGGCTCAGGGGATAGAGCGTCGGCCTGCGGACTGAAAGGTCCCAGGTTCGATTCCAGTCAAGGGCATGTATCTTGGCTATGGGCACATTCCCAGGAGGGGGCGTGCAGGAGGCGGCTGATCGATGTTTCTCTCTCACTGATGTTTCTAACTCTCTATCCCGCTCCTTTCCTCTCTGTAAAAAATTAATAAAATATATATTTTTTAAAAATTAAAAGGAAAAAATAAATAAATAAAACCGCACCTGCTGCTTTCTGTGAAATCAACGAGGCTGCTGAGCGACAGCCTGCTGACCCTCTGCTAGAACTCCGAAGGAAGGACAAACTGTGTCCCAAACCGGACTCGGCCTGTTTCTTCCCTAACCTCTCCATTCGGTTGTTTTCTCCCGATCTTCATAGCATCTAGATTAGTCAGACCTGCAGGCTCAAACCTGAAGGGTCCTTTAACATCTTCTAAGTCTCACTGGTGACCAAATCCTGAGGGCTCTGAGTCACACCAAGTTCTCACAAGGTCATCTTCTCACCGCCTTCGCTTGGACCTTCCTGGTTCGGGCCTGGACAGCTAAGATTCTGTTCCTGTCCTCACCCTGGCCCCCCCTGAACCCCCGCTGCACAGAACTGAGGGAGCCCTGGTCTCAGGCTGTGATCTCTACCAACATAGCATGCATGGCACGCCGTGACTATCAAGGGCAATTCTATCTAGTTATTCACCTTGAATATAGTTATTCATGGTTAAATACAAGCAGAGGGTCAGCAGGCTGTCGATCAGAAGCCTCGTTGATTTCGTAGAGAGCAGCAGGTGCGGTTTTATTGATTTATTTTTTACTTTTTAATTTAAAATATATATATATATTTTATTAATTTTTTACAGAGAGGAAAGGAGAGGGATAGAAAGTTAGAAACATCAATGAGAGAGAAACAACGATCAGCACACACACACACACACACATATGTGTTAATATTAGTGTTAATATTAGTGTTAATAGTTTCTTGTTATTAGTCTGAGTTATTTATTATTATTTAAAATTTACCTTTATTATTGAAAGTATTATAGATGATCCCTTTTTTCTCCCCACTGATCCCCTCCATCCTGCCCTCTCTTTGCCCACACTATTGTCTGTATCCTCTCTTTGCCCACACTATCGTCTGTATCACGGATTATGCATATAGGCATGTACATCCTTTGGTTAATCTCTCCCACCCACCGCCACATTGTTGGCGGGGCGCCGGGGCCCATCTTCCCTCTGAGAGTCACCGGTCTGTTTCATGCCTCTGTGCCTCTGCATCTATTTCGTTCACCCCGTTATGCACGCCCACCGGCACCTGCCTCCTTTCTGGCCTTATCATCCTGGGATCTCCCGGATGTGCTATATATTCCTGGAGAACAATGCCACCAAGGATTTTATTTTATTTTTTAATGTTCTTACTTCTGTGCCTTTCTTTGTTTACATTGTCCTTGAGCCTGGGAGATTTAAAAAAATTTTTTTTTTGCCTGTCATACTTCCATCTGTCAATAATTTGAGAAAACTTCGCAAGCTCTATGACACTGGTGCCCAGACCTGACCGTCTAAACCTCGGCTGAAGTTCCTGAATTCTCACAGCATTTTCTTTGCCTCCTAGAATAGTGTAGAATAGTATTAATAGCGATTTATATATGTGTTTTCTTTTCTTTTCTTATTTTATTGATTTTTTACAGAGAGGAAGGGAGAGAGATAGAAAGTCAGAAACATCGATGAGAGAGAGACATCCATCAGCCGCCTCCTGCACGCCCCCTACTGGGGATGTGTCCGCAATCAAGGTCCATGCCCTTGACCGGAATCGAACCTGGGACCTTTCAGTCCGCAGGCCAACGTTCTATCCACTGAGCCACACCAGTCTTGGCCATGTTTTCTTTCTTCAATGAGCGTTCAGGTTCCTGAAACCTTGGCCATGTCATATTTAATTTTGCTGTTCCCAGTTCCAGAGTAGGCCTCCGGTGAGGTGCATGAATGACCCAGGAGAAGGTAGGAAAGGAGAGAGGTGATGGAGAAAACTTGGAAATCGAAGGCAGACACTTGGGAAATCAGCCCAGCAGGCCCTATTTACAGATGCACCAATAAGGCCCCTCTCTCCTTCCCTGATTTCTGCTTGATTTTTTGGATTATACTCTCTGAGCTCCGCTCTCAGGCACGGGACCTGCTTTTCCCCTGAGGTCTGACCGTTCTAGAACTCTCCCGGGGCCAGTGCTGAGAGGCCAACATACCAAGAGCCAACCTCGGTTGAAATCAGCACTTCACCGAGCAGCCACTCTCAGTGACCTTGCTAAGCAGTGAGTCTACCTTCCCTTAAAAACATCTCCCTGACAATTAGCAGACAAGCTTCTCCACATACACAGTCACCCTTTTTTGTTATTGTTGTTAACCCTCACCCAAGAATATATTCTTTTCTTTTAAAAAAAAATATATTGTCATTGATTTCAGAGAGGAAGGGAGAGGGAGAGATAGAAACATTCATGATTAGA
This sequence comes from Lasiurus cinereus, assembly GCA_011751065.1. Lineage (NCBI taxonomy): Eukaryota > Metazoa > Chordata > Mammalia > Chiroptera > Vespertilionidae > Lasiurus > Lasiurus cinereus. Next base: position 3,318,176 of record JAAGEH010002530.1, on the reverse strand, counting down.
GGAAATCGTTGATTGGCATGCTGCCCACTGGGGATTAGGCCTACAACCAGGGCACAGGCCCTGACAGGGAATCAAAGCATGACCTTCTGGTTCGTAGACTGATGTTCAACCACTGAGCCACACTGGCTGGGCCAAGGATATTTTTTTTCCCCATTGTTTTTAGAGAGAGTGAAAGAGAGGGAGGGATGGGAAAAGAGGAGAGAGAAATGTCGCACCTGACCAGGGCCGGGGATGGGACCTGCAACCGAGGGCACCCTTTGGTCCGAGGGCCGATGCCCTATCCACCAGCCAAGGAAAAGTCTTAGAAAAATAAATAATTTAGACATTTAGTCATTGAACGAAATGCTCCATAAAACACAGCTTCGCATCTGCCTTTATTCAGGGCTGGTAGTTTAAAGCAAAATGCAGAGGTCTGTTTACAACACAAAAATCAAATAGATTTTATCTGAAACGAAGTTAAGAGTCATTACGCTTTTAAAAATATCTGGAATAGTTTTTTTTTTCTTTTTTTTGGTGTTTTTTTGTTTGTTTGTTTTTTAATCAACGTGATTGAATCTTGTTATCACCTACAAGAATTTTTAATTATTTCCCATAACCTGCGTCAGGTCAAGGAAAGTGCTTCAGATTTTTTTTTTTTTGCTTCCTGGAGTTAACATTTATTTAATGAAATTCTACTTCACAAAACACCGCTTGCATTACTCAGATGTTCAGTCAATGAAATTACTGAATTAATGGGGAAAAATTACCTTCTTAAGATGAGGTCACATGAATTCCTAAAACTGGAAGTGGTTACATAATACAGCAGGGTTATATAATAATGTATTGAATCACGCTATACTTTTAGATATCAGGAGTTTGAAGCTAATGGTCTGGGGTTCTGAGCCCAGCCTTCCTGCATTTTGCTGGACTTTTTTTCCTCAGATCGCACTGGAACTGCCCCTACATGGTGCACCTTTTCCTTCCATGCAGTTGGCTAGAATTTCTCAGGCATCAGACTGTTGTTTCCTGCTAGCAACCCACGAACAACATGGGGAGACACACACACACACACACACACACACTCAGACATTGACACACAAAATCATCTTTTCAAAAGAATAAACTTTGGAGGCAATTTTAGTGTACAAGGATTTTTTTTTCTATCTCTTTGTTGTCAGCATTACAATGATATATAAACATAGTCTCCAACTAGACCCATCATTTATTTAAATATCGGTGGGTCATTAGATATTGGGTTTGCTTAAAGGCAATGTGGTCCAAAATATTTCTTCAGCAACAATGCAGACTACCGGACCTGAGCAGATAAAGAATGCATGGGTTCCGATAGCTTGAATCAGAATTTCTAATATTATTAACTCATCCTTTGGAAGAAATATGACAATCAGGCCAGTTTATTTCTGGACTATCAGAAGAGTATAAAACAGCAGTTTTTCCCTGACAGATTCAATATCTGAATTCCTGATGTGTCTTAAATTTTAGACCAAAAATTATATAACTGTCCTCAAATTATAAAAAAATAACACAAACACCTAGTTTATGTAAAATGTTAGCTGTACAGAAAGAATTGATGCTCTTTTCAGTTTATCTATGAGAAATAATACACATATTATTAATACTACTACTAGTAAAAAAGACAGAATGGGAAAAATCAAGCATGAAGCTTTGCCCACATAACAGGTAGGAAAAGAATAATACTCCAGGTCACAGCGCAGTATGTAATACTCCAAGTTAGCGTATTTGATACTCCAATTCAAAATATCGCATTCACTTAATCATAGCAATTTGTAAATTATATAGGTCACTATTTTGCTCTATAGCATGCCTGTGCTTTAGTGCCCTCGTAAAAGGTGTTTGTTTTCTTTGCTGTTATCTAGTGAATCTTAGTCATATTTATCTCAGAGGTCCCAGGTGAAGTATTGTATGGTAGTGCGGAGGAGAAAAAAACTGAGAGGGCAATTGACAGTTTGGCTCAAATAAACTCACAAAAACTCACAAAAAGAAAAACACAAAAAAATAAAGAGGAAGAAATAAATGGAGAAATAGGTTCATACCTCAAATGAGCAAGCACAGTTATTTCTGAACAGCCCAGCTAGCGGTTTAATGACAAGCAAGTGAATTTAGGGGCTGAAATGAGGGTGAGGCTTACCTTCAAGCTAATTCATGGTGCATTTAGCTAAATTAATGTACATTACAACCTTTTGCTAGGAAGGACTGAAGCCTTTACCCTGCCTTTATAAGTGATACCTAATCTTCCTGTATCACAATCAATCTGGTAGTTGCTAGAATTAGAGTTCACCCGAAGTCTTTACTCTGACTTTGTAAGTGATACCTAATCTTCCTATATCACAATCAATCTGGTAGAATTAAGAGCTCACCCTAATCTTTACCCTGACTTTATAAGTGATATCTAATCTTCCCATATTACAATCAATCTGGCAGAATTAGGGTTCACTCTAGTGATTACAAGTAGGTGTGGAAATGGTTTTCTTTCTCTAAAAACCAATATATATATATATATATATATATATATATATATATATATATATAGAGAGAGAGAGAGAGAGAGAGAGAGAGAACTTTGGATTTCGGCTCAGCTTATTATATTACAAAAAAATTATCATCACAGAAGCAACTGCAATAGTATTGCGAGAAAACAGTAATATTTTTATTGCCTGGGAATTGTGGATCCTAAGGAAGGGTGGGGGTATCCCTTTCTCTTTCCCTGGGTTCACCCGCACCCCAACATTTTAATATACCTAACATTACAATGTTCCAGCCGACGGGGAGAGGCACAGTGCACATATACACAGCATGTGTACGTGTTTTCTTTACGGTAACGAGGGAGCAGGGGCGGGGGGGGGGGGTACAAGGGGGCGGGTTTACAATGAGGGATGATGGCACAGGTGTTTTGATGTTTGCCTGGGTGGTGGTTGCTAGGCCCTCCACCAGCAGAACCACTTCCTCTTTCCCTCCCCCTTATCTGAGTCTCCGCCTGGCAGCCTCTGCTGGGGGTGGAGCCCTCTCCCCTTGGTGATCCATTAGCCTGCAAATGCCAACTGATAAAGAGATCTTTGCATATGACCCCCCAGATGTATTTAGTGAAGGCTGGTAAAGTTAGAATGACCAGTGCTCCCCTAGATAGAAAGAAGCAAAATAAGAGTCAGTTGAAGAAGCCTATATGTAACCTCCTTTGGAAAGAGGCCACATTTAATTAAATTCTGCAGGCAAAATTATATCATAGAGCCTGGCACATAGTAGGTGCTCACATTTTCTTTTTTAATATTTTTATTGATTTTTTACAGAGAGGAAGGGAGATAGAAAGTCAGAAACATCGATGAGAGAGAGACATCGATCAGCCGCCTCCTGCACGCCCCACAGTGGAGATGTGCCCGCAAGCAAGGTACATGCCCCCAACCGGAATCGAACCTGGGACCTCTCAGTCCATAGGCCGACGCTCTATCCACTGAGCCAAACTGGTCTCGGCGGTGCTCACATTTTTTATGAACGAGTAACTGGTCGGTCAGAAAAGATAACATGGCGACTTCAACATGAATAAGGGCCATTAGTTAAGACAAATATTAGCAAGAAATTAAAATCCCTTCGAGCACATCACCTACATAGTGTTTCTTGGGTTTCATTATTTAATTCCAGTGCAATATCTAACAATCTCACAGTGACTGCCTATATATGAAGTATTTTTAGAGACCAAATTTAATTGAATCCTTCAACATTGTTGAGGTACGTATAGTTTTCCATTTAACCGGTGATGATACCAACGCTCAACAAAGTTAAGGCTAATTCCTGGTTATTTTAATTCAAAAATTGGGCCTTTTTTTTTTTTTAAACCAAATTATGTTTTCTGCTTTCAAAGTCCCTTTTTTCCAAGGCAACTTTCCATAGTCTTTTTTTTCACATTCTCTACATTAAATCATGTAGGATGCTACTTTTCACCCAGCAGGCTTTCGAAGAGTTGTTGATCTTGATTAACTGGAGCTCACAAAAGTAGGGGGATTGAGGGAAACAGGGTGGGGACATGAGTAAGTCTCCCCCAAACCAAAATTAAACCTCTAGATAAGTTAGCCTTTCCCAATACACCAAAAACAAGCTCTCACCTCTCATTGAGTCTAGAAATAAATAGGGACTGCATGGTCAACTTTCACAAAAGATTTTGCCCGACATTTAACCCCATATGCCATTAGGAAAACCTGAGATAACTGAAGAAATGAGATAACCATTTACCTGCTCATTTCATTTATGTCATAATTCACCGTGGGTTGTGAATGCTTTATTGTAACTCCATGGCTCTTGAGTTATAACCTTTGTGGGTTTTTTTTAAGAATTATTTTTTAATATATGTTACTGATTTTTTACAGAGAGGAAGGGAGAGGAATAGAGTTAGAAACATCGATGAGAGAGAAACATCCATCAGCTGCCTCCTGCACACCCCCCACTGGGGATGTGCCTGCAACCAAGGTACATGCCCTTGTCCGGAAACGAACCTGGGACCCCACTTCAGGCCGTAGGCCGATGCTCTATCCACTGAGCCAAACCGGTTAGGGCAACCTTTGTATTTTAATAGCCAATCAGCAATCCTGAGAAAAGCCTGTGACCTAATAATACCAGGAGGTAAATACTTGCTTGGTGAAACACATGGTCTATAATAAAATTGTGTATGGTCACAGAGATATTTTAAAAATCTCAGACACAGAGTTTACCAAATTTGAAGAGATTTTAGATGTGTATTACTCAGGCTAGAATTTCAAGTAGGAAGCACTTATAGAATTTAATTTAAAAAGCCTGCACATCTAGTGAACAGCACATCTACCGAAGCCGGTTTGGCTCAGTGGACAGAGCGTCAGCCTGAGGGGTTCCAGGTTCGATTCCGGTCGAGGGCATGTATCTTGGTTGCGGGCACATCCCCAGTGGGAGGTGTGCAGGAGGCAGCTGATCCATGTCTCTCTCTCATCCATGTTTTTAACTCTCTATCCCTCTCCCTTCCTCTCTGTAAAAAATCAATAAAATATTTTAAAAATTAAAAAAAAAAGAATTCACATCCAGGTCTGTTTAAAACAAGATTTTTGTGTTCCACCATGACTCCTGGCTTCTCTTGAAACCTCCCATTCACTATAAACTCCAGGCTTTTGATTCTGGATTGCTGAGGGCTTTACTGTATTGGATAAACCGGAACGAGCAGTAATTATGAAATGTTACACTTTCTAGGTAGTTTAATATCTAAGGATTTTAATAAAGTTTTCAAGCTAAATATTTAAGCTTTGGAGACCAAATTTGCCCAGAAGGCATGGAAATAAAACTGTCAAAACCAGGAGCTTACAAGAGCCCTGAGTTATGTGAGGTACTATAGACACGTGCCTCATTAAGGCACTAGATTAGATTCTTCCCTTTTAAGTATTTAAATTTCTCAACAGCTTAACATTGGAGATATGATTCTTCTCTGACATGGTTTTATAATTAAATGTAATTGATTTCATTCTGACAAAACATTGCAATTAATGCTCCATAGGATCTCCATGGATTCCCATGCTGCCTTTAAATTCATTTATTTCAAGAAAAGCCCAAAGGTCTAGGCCAGTGGTCGGCAGACTCATTTGTCCACAGAGCCAAATATCAACAGGACAACGATTGAAAGTTCTTTTGAAATTTTTTTAAACGTAAACTTCTTCTAACGCAGTGGTTCTCAACCTTCCTAATGCCCCGACCCTTTAAGACAGCTCCTCATGGGGTGGTGACCCCCAACCATAAAATTATTTCCGTTGCTACTTTATAACTGTCATTTTGCTACTGTCATGAACTGTAATGTAAATATCTGATAGGCAGGATGTATTTTCATTGTTACAAATGGAACATAATTAAAGCATAGGGATTAATCACAAAAACAATATGTAATTATATATTGTGAAATATTTATTTCTAATTACAAATAAATGAAATTTTGTCTTGAATCATGGTGTAGCCTGGGCAACAGTCTTCATAGGACAACAGTAAACTACATGGCTACACTTTGCTACACCGAGGAGCGGTGTGTTGGTTCCTAAGACCATGGGAAATAGGTGTTTTCCAAAAGTCATAGGCGACCCCTGTGAAAGGGTCGTTCGACCCTCAAAGGGGTCGCGACCCACAGGTTGAGAACCGCTGTTCTAACGCCACTTCTTCAAAACAGACTTGGCCAGGCCGTGGGATTCTGTGGAAGAGCCACACTCCAGGGGCCACAGAGCCGCGGCTTGCTGACCACTGGTCTCTAACATTGGCATCTGCCCGAAACACTCCCTGAAAATCTGGAAGCTCCTCAGATGCCAGCTGTCACAGTAAGGTGGGAAAGTGTGTGCACAGGTGCCCAAGCAGAAAATGGCATCCCCCAACTCTGAAGCAATTGGGGGCTCCCGAGAGGACCTGTGCACTTGGGAAAGCCCAGGCCTCAGGGCAGGTGGATAGACACCATCGTGGCCTCACCCCCTGGCTGGTCCATCTCCAGCCTCCGATGATGTTCGCTCTGCTCCATCTGAGCTGGGGCCTGGTTCAGCCACATGAACTCTAGTCTATGCCACACATATTTTTTTGTCATTAAGCATTTCCTTTGCCTTTAAAAAAATAACATTAGCACTCAAATAAATAAGAACATTATAGCAGAATACCAAAGGTCTAGGCCAGTGGTCGGCAAACTCATTAGTCAACAGAGCCAAATATCAACAGTACAATGATTGAAAGACTTGAACAAGCCATCCTCATAATTTTTTCCTTATAAACATGTCAAAATTTTAATCAGCATTCTTAGTAACCAAAAATAAAATTTTGAAAAGTATAATTTTCACCTATCAAGTCAGCATGGGTTTTTAAAAAATGATATCATGTTGGTAAGTACTAGATGTTCTAAGCATCAGGCCGACGGGGGAGGGGGGGTGGGAAATGCCATCCAGCCATCCAAACCACACCTAAGCATAAGGGTGCACATCAGCTAAAATAGCAAAATCCTGGAAATACAATAAAAATTCAAAACTAAAAGAATGATCAAATAACTAAGTCATCGATAAGGTGAATTATGTTGCAGTCACTCAATTGTATAAAAAAAATATCAGTTTCAATTTATTGGGAAACAACAGTAAAATTTTGTTAATTTTTTTAAAAAGCAAGTATGGCCAAAACTGGTTTGGCTCAGTGGATAGAGTGTCAGGGTCGGCCTGCGGACTGAAAGTTCCCAGGTTTGATTCTGGTCAAGGGCACGTACCTTGGTTGGGGGCACATCCCCAGTAGGGGGTGTGCAAGAGGCAGCTGATCAATTCTCTCTCATCGATGTTTCTAACTCTCTATTCCTCTCCCTTCCTCTCTGTGAATAATCAATAAAATGTGTTTAAAAAAAAAAA
>JAAGEH010002530.1:3235004-3305800 GCA_011751065.1 Lasiurus cinereus | reverse complement strand
GATGTGTCATCGGTGGGAAGAGGAGTGAGTTCCTGGCAGGAATGATGAGGCTTCTCTCTCTCTCTCTCTCTCTCTCTCTCTCTCCTCTCTCTCTGTCTCTCTCTCTCATATCTATTTAAAACCCATCACTCGTAAAGACAAGAGGGTTTTCCGCCGCCGCTGCGCTCACGCCTGGGAACTGGGTTAGCGTTACTTCAGGCTCCTTTAGGGGACCCCCCTGCTGCACCCCCTCTCCCTACCCCCCCCCCCCGCCCCCGCCCCCTGCCCCCCTGGAGGTCAAGATCCATGTGTCTCAGGCTTTGCTCCTGGGCCTCCTTCCTCCAGTGACATTGTGAGTCCTAGTGCTCCTCGGAGTGCATGTCCTGGGCCGGTGGCCGTCTGCAGGCTGCTCCCTCCGGATGGGTCTGGGATGAGAGAGAGAGAGAGAGAGAGAGACAGGACAGGGAGGGTAGCGGTAGGACTGGACATGGCCCGGGCATCCACGCACACGGGTCCCTTGTCCTTTGGACATGTCATTTCGTGGGTCACACAATTCGTTGTGGTTGGATTTAAGCAAAGAGGGGGTCCACGAGGCTTTCAAAAGCCCTTCCCCCAAAACCGCTTGGCAGCACTGATCTCTACAAAACTCCCAGATGTGTGTAGCTTCTGTCATAGAACTCTTTTTTTTAAATATATTTTATTGATTTTTTTTTTTACAGAGAGGAAGGGAGAGAGATAGAAAGTCAGAAACATCGATGAGAGAGAGACATCCATCAGCCGCCTCCTGCACGCCCCCCACAGTAGAGATGTGCCCGCAAGCAAGGTACATGCCCCCGACCGGAATGGAACCCGGGACCTTTCAGTCCGCAAGCCGATGCTCTATCCACTGAGCCACACCGGTCTCGGCATAGAGCTCTTTATGTCCTCAATGCCTTGGCCACTCCGCTGGAAGAGCAACTCTAAGAGTTAATATTTAGTGAGCGAGTGCTGTGTGCTAGGTGCTGACCTGTTTTGCATACGGCTTGTTATTTCTGCCGCAAGGTGGGTCCTATTATTAGGCCTCGCAGACAGCCCGGGAGCACAACTCCAGCTCTCCACCTCCTCCGAACCTGTTCCTCCTCAAACTGTTGCACCTGGTTACCCCAGCCAGAAATGTAGGTCACCCTTGTTCTCTCTCCCTCTCTCTCTGATTAATTTCTTTTCCAACGACAGTTGACATGCGATGTGATGTTAACTTCGGGTTGACAACGTAGAAATTCTTGATTGTCTTCCTTTATTTAGCCCCACATCCAATTAATGTGGTCTCCGCCTCCTCCAAAATATATCCCCGATTCACCCCCTTCTCCCCTCTCCATGGTGCAAGGGCCTCTGCGTTCTCACCTGAACTACCACGCCAGCCTCAGAGGGTCTGTCCCCCACAGCCCGAGCAACATTCTCTAAGCAACAGCGGAGCGAGCTTCTAAAGACAGAAACAGACCACGCAGGCTGCTGCTTACAACTCGCCGATGAGTTTGCCTTGCGTTTGACATATCATCCCTAATTCCAGCCCCAGCCCAGAAGGCTCTGCACAGTCTTGTCCTCGCCTCGTCCATGCTCCCATACACCACAATGTGTGGGATCACATCTGTCTATTTCTTTTATTTCTTTCTTTTAAAAATATATTTTATTGATTTTCCACAGAGAGGAAGGGAGAGGGACAGAGAGCTAAAAACAACAATGAGAGAGAAACATGGATCAGCTGCCTCCCGCAGACCCCCCACTGGGGACATGCCCGCAACCAAGGTACGTGCCCTTGACCGGAATCGAACCTGGGACCCTTCAGTCCTCAGGCCAAAGCTCTATCTACCGAGCCAAACAGGTTTCGGCTATTTCTTTTACTTTCTTCAATGTGTCTAGCTTATGCTTGCTGGACTTTCTGTTCGGAGTCCTCTGTGCTCAGATCTCTCTATTGTAGGCTCCTTAGTATCCCACAAGTCCCTGCTCAGATACCACCCATTCAAGCTTTATTTGTTGTTTTTTAAACATAGCTTTTAATTGATGCCAGAGAGGAAGGGAGGGAGGGGTGAGAGAGAGAGAATATGTGTGTGTGTGTGAGAGAGAGAAATATCAGTGATAAGAGAGAATCATTGATCTGCTGCCTCCTGCGCACCCGCCACTGGGGATTGAGCCCAAAACCCAAACATGTGACCTCCTGGTTCCAAGGTCACTGCCCAACCACTGAGCCACACTGGCCAGGCCAGGCTTTATTGAACCACTCAATCTACTCTGCCCCAGAGTTCTCTGCTGGAACCCGTGCTTTATTTTCTTTGAGATCCTTTTTCACTCTCTGAATCAGCTTACATTTGTTTACTTGTTTATTAGTTCCTCCCCTCTCCCCTTCAAAATTAATGATCTCAGAAGCTTTGCCTGCACTTTTTTCCGTTTTATCTCTAGTGCCTCGAACAAGATTCGGCATCGGCAACTTGTACACACGCAGTAAGTCCCTAGCGATAGAATGAATCAACAACACACTCAGAAAAAGTATCCGGTTTGCTCCTGATGCTCCTTCATCTTGCTGCCGGTCCGAATCTGCTGGTTCTCAGAAGGACACAGGCGAACCCCATTGTTTCTGCTGCCACTCTGTCAAAGGGGGCTCCCGGCAATGCGCACCCGCCCCCTAAGTGCCAGACTGTTGTTCTGAGAGCCACCCTCAGAACAAGCATGCCGATACAGAGCATACTCCCATGCGCTTCCCTCAATCGTCATCGTGGCCATGGGGACAGATTTTTGCACCTCTGACCACGTGGCTATTCTGCCCATAATTTACTGGCTCAGGTCCCATGTCATCTTTGGGGGACTTTCTTTCCTGTGGAAGTCTGTTGTGTGTAATCCTTGAGCTGTGAGTCAGAATCTTCGACATTAGTCTTCTAGGAGCTGAACATGTGGCCTGGGTGGACCGTTGGGTGGACCTGACCTCAGCTTTCATGACCTTCACCTCAGAGAGGCTGACCACCCATAGCCTTTGTGTCTATCTGGTTCCTGCAGCAGGTCTGCAAGACCAACGGCATCCCATGGTGTCTATGCCAATACAGTGGTACCTCGAGATACGAGTGCCCTAACAGACGAGATTTTTGAGATACGAGCCGTCGAGCGAGCGATTTTCGCTTTGAAATATGAGCAACAGTTGAGATAGGAGTCATCGCGCGGATCGGCCGGCTACACACGACCCACCAGTTTACCGCGACTCGAGCATCTCATAGTTTCCCACGCCTCAAGGTTAGAGAACGAATTAAACTCGTATCTCGAGGTACCACTGTAATTCAATTCCATGAACTTCATGAATGTCTACTCTATGCCTGCTATTCTGTCTTCCAGCCTTTTGCAAAAAATATAAATGTTCTATAAAATTATAATCTATGACTCAGGAGTGGATTTCCGTTCTCTTTGTGCAGGATTTCAGAGCTCAGGGGGCTTCCGGTCCTCGAACAGCTGTGTGGTGACCATGAAAAGCAGCGTCTCCTCACCATCATTTCCATGCCATTATGCACGTGTTTTTCAAGTTGAAGAGAATCTGCGGCCGAGTTGGGTGCGATGACTTCATAGGAAGGCCCATAGGAGGGTTTCAGGCAAGCTGTTTGCAGCCAAAAGATACTGGCAAAGGGCAGAGCATCAACATATACGTACAGTGCATTTCCTCATAATTCGGGATATTTGTCATCAGGAGGAGACCTGGATCTACCTCAGTGAGTGTGGTACCCTTGAAAGGTTATTTCAGGAAGACAGTAGGTGGCTTTTTTTTTTTCATTTCCTTCTTTTCTCACATGCTCATTTTACAAAACAACCACTGAGCTACCTTTGGAAAGCAAAGGGAGAAGGGAGAAATTTGTTAGAAACTAGGAACCCCTGACTGCTTCCTCCAAGCCAGTTCCTCCAGAGGGAAGCATGAAGGGCTAATTAAAATATGGCTGTTTAAACACACCGTTTCTTTGCTTTTAGGAAAGCAGGGCTTATCATGTTTCTCCAACTGGTTTTAATCAAACCTTGGAGACAGGCTTTTCTCGGGAACTTATTTAGATGGAAAATGCTGGTGTTTCTTCATCAATATTTGAAGAAGATAAGAGAAAGGAAAGGAAAGGTAACTTGCCTGCAAAATATATAAAATAAGGAGTTTTATATTTTTTATGTACTTTATTTTTAAAATATATTTTTATTGATTTCAAAGAGGAAAGAAGAGAAAGAGAAACATCAATGATAGGAGAGAATCATTGATCAGCTGCCTCCTCTATGGCCTCACCCTGGGGATGGAGCCTTCAACCAGGACATGCGCCCTGGCCAGGAATCAAACCTGGACCTCCTGGTTCAGAGGTCAATGCTCAACTAATGAACTGGCTGGGCTGTACTTTATTATTTTTTTTAAATATATTTTATTGATTTTTTTTACAGAGAGGAAGGGAGAGAGATAGAAAGTCAGAAACATCGATGAGAGAGAGACATCGATCAGCCGCCTCCTGCACACCCCACAGTGGAGATATGCCCACAAGCAAGGTACATGCCCCCAACCGGAATCGAACCCGAGACCTTTCAGTCTGCAAGCCGACGCTCTATCCACTGAGCCAAACCGGTCTCGGCTGTACTTTATTTTTTAACTAATCATTAGTTATTAATGTTCTCTTAATAGTTTAATTTATCATCATTGAACTTAAAAAGCTCCATATTATTCTTTTAGAATAGCACGTGTGCATGTATAGCTCAACATAATTGGATAAGTTTATAGAAGCGGATGTAAACAACTTTACATGATTTTTATTGGTTTCATCCAATGTCGTATATCATACATTCCCACAATGGCTTGACAGTATGGAGTTGGTTTTGAGTCAACCTAAGTAATTAATAAAAGTGATTATTTGATGGATCCTGCATATTCACCTTTTGTAACACATCTGTCACACAATGTTGGACAATAATTCTCTGCTCTGTCCTGAAGCATAACAAAATGTTTATCTTACCCCGGAGAGGGTGATGTTCTATTATTACAGTCCGATTCTTTGTGGATGGAGAAATGGAGAAAGTTACAGAATGTAAGGGTCCTGGTTATATTATGTTGAGATTGTTGAAGGTTTGAGGATGATAATAGTTGGATCGTGGAACAGGCATCTGCCTTATCAGACCTACTTTTAGGACCTGATGGAAGGAAGGGTGGCGAGAGGCAGAGGTTTGATTTCACACAGTTTCTCTCATCTTCACTATGTTTTGGTTCACGGCAAAGCTAGTTGAGGGTTGTGTAAAGTTAACATGGATCTTTGTGTATGTGTGTGTGGAGAGGGATAGTTTGCTAAAGACGTCTAGTATCTAGCCAAAACCGGTTTGGCTCAGTGGATAGAGCATTCGCCTGTGGACTGAAAGGTCCCAGGTTCTATTCCAGTCAAGGGCATGTACCTTGGTTGCGGGCACATCCCCAGTAGGGAGTGTGCAAGAGGCAGCTGATCGATGTCTCTCTCTCATCGATGTTTCTAACTCTCTATCCCTCTCCCTTCCTCTCTGTATGAAATCAATAAAATATATTTAAAAAAAAAAAGATGTCTAGTATCTAGAAGGCCCCAGCTGACTATTTAGTCCCATACTGAAAGATCCTTAAGTTGCCAATCTGGAGATTCACATTCACGTTGTGAAAGTGGTGTTAAAGGTTCTTTGGTTTCCTGATTTTCTGCGAACAAGTTTCACATCGGGAATATGTGAGAGGCTTACGTAAGTCTTCATATTCAAATGTGGGTAGAATTTACCTAAGGCTGAATTGGAGCTTATTTAAATTTCAGACATTCAGCAGCGTGCTTAAACAGCCCTTAGAAAGTGTCTGTCCCGGCAGTGTGCGGAATAACAATACACTGGGAAATCTTGCCACTATCTTTTAAGAATGTATAATCTAAGTGAGGTGGCCTTTCTATACATGAAAGTAACCAGAAGGCACTTGAGATAATGTGGTATTTTCTTTTGTCCCCAGGTGGTGGGCCAGAGAATGATAAAAAAATAAATAAATAAAAAACATGGTTGGTTATATAATCAAAACTTTAAACTGCACAGCATAAAAATTACCAGGGATCAACGTGGCCTTTTGAAGTACACACCGAGAACTTTTCTTTGTGTTCCCTGGAACTACTTTTGAATGGCTTTGCAGATGTGTAAAGGGATTCAAGGAAAGGGAGGTTTCGAATATAATATTCAAATGGGAAGTTATTGTTACAGTTTTTCTGGGCAGCTACACGGAAGGTATGAAGCACCCTCCATATGCGAAGGGTGTGCAGGCCTCCGAGAACACGGCGTAGATGAATCAGAATGTGAGGAATAGCGGCGAGCAGCAGAGAATCTAGAGCAGTGGTTCTCAACCTTCCTAAGGCCGTGACCCTTGCATACGGTTCCTCATGTAGTGGTGACCCCCAACCATGAAATTTTGCTACTGTGATGCATCGTGATGTAAATATCTGCATTTTCCGATGGTCTTAGGTGACCCCTGTGAAAGGGTCATTCGACCCCCAAAGGGGTCGCGACCCACAGGTTGAGAACCGCTGGTTTAGAGAAATCATAGCTCAGTGGTGATGGAGGAGCATGGCCCTCGGACTGATTCGCAATTAAAGGGGCTCATTTGCATACACTGAGATGTTTGGAGCAGAAATCTCACTCTGTTATCATGATTCTGAGTTGGTTCTAGGGGAATAAAAGGATATGAATCGAAAAACTGGATCCGTATGGCTTCGTTATATAAAGTTAAGTTTAAAATGTAGATCGAGGCTACATTGTGGTTGGGGATACAGGTAAAATCACCGGTATGGTATGGCACATTGGTTTCATCTTCAGACAAGCTGTAATCGACTATTAGTGGTGTGTTTAATGTGATTCTGAGATGAAGCAAGGAAGATTACTGTGATTATCATCAATGTCTCATAGGCTGTTGGTATATTAGTCTAGTATTTGAAATCTCTATTCTTACAAATTGAAAGTCAAATGGTTGCAAAAGAGAATTCTTTCTTATTCAGGGCAATTGTTCTTGAAAAACTCTCACGCTGTTATTTTCCCTTTAAAATTGGTGTTCTGAGAACAATGAATTCACTTGGTAAATAAACTGGGATAATGGAACTTGATATCTAAAATTATGTCTAGGGATTTAATAAGTGCATTGGCATATTAAAGGCTTTGACTTTGATTTTAAAAAGCAAAAATGCTACTAAATATCTCAGAAGCCGAAACCGGTTTGGCTCAGTGGATAGAGCGTCGGCCTGTGGACTGAAGGGTCCCAGGTTCGATTCCGGTCAAGGGCACATACCTTGGTTGTGGGCGCATCCCCAGTGGGGGGCGTGCAGGAGGCAGCTGATCAATGTCTCTCTCTCATCGATGTTTCTGACTCTCTGTGTCTTTCCCTTCCTTTCTGTAAAAATTCAATAAAATATATTTTTAAAAAATATATCTCAGAAGATTCCTACACATACACATACACACACACACACTATATATATATATATGTGTATATATATACATATATATATACATATATATATACCCCTATGATATCAAGATATCAATTTTATTGATTCTATGATTTAAATTAAAATAATTAATTTTAATTAATTATAAAGTCATAATCAGGATCTTCTTCACACATAAATGTTACAACTTTCTCTTTTTAAATTCATTTGGTGGGTGTATGTTGAGTATTTATCATGTGGTCATGATTTTCGTGATGAGTGGAAACAAAAATCAAAGTAAGTAGATGAAATATATAGCAAGTTAGATAATTTTAAGTGCTATAGTGAAGAATTAAATCAGGACAAGGGGGTAGTATGCATATATAAATATATACATATATATTTACATATACATACTATATATATATGAGTTGGAAGGGTTTCTGAAATCATATACAGAGAAGGCCTCAATGAAAAGCTGATATTTGAGTCAAACTGAAGGAGGCAAGAGACTGGGTTAGTGGTTATGGGGAGAGAGCATTCTAGCAGAGAGCACAGCCAGTGCAAAGTCCCTGAGGCGAGAGGGTGTCAGTCATCGTCCCAGAACAGCAATGAACAAATGGGGGAGTTGCGAGATGAGGTGGCAAGGAGAAAGAGAAGGTGATTATGCACCACCTTGTCGCTCAGGATGCTGGAGAGTTTCCAATGGAGTGCCATTGGAGACTATTTGCAATGTGTCTATCACACAATCCTATAAAGCAGCGGTTCTCAACCCTCCTAAGGCCGCGGCCCTTGCATACAGTTCCTCACGTGGTGGTGACCCCCAACCATGACATTTTGCTACTGTTATGCATCGTGATGTAAATATCTGCATTTCCCGATGGTCTTAGGCGACCCCTGTGAAAGGGTCGTTTGATCCCCAAAGGGGTCGCGACCCACAGGTTGAGAACCACTGCTATAAAGAATCCTTAACTATCAATAAAAAAAAAAGACAACCCAAGAAAAAATGGGGCAAAATGCGAAGAGGATCCACGGTGCTGAAGATGGATGGAGATGGGGGCGCAGGGTGAGGGGAGGAGCAGAAGCCAGGGGTGTGGCTGGAAGCTTGGGCAGTCAGGTTGGTGAGCGAGGAGGGTGGATGGCTCAGAGTCAAGGCCCTGGGATTCTTAAGGGGCCGTCAGACGCTGGATAGGCTTTCAAAGAAGAGCTTACAGGACTTGCTGACTGTTGGGCTCTGTGGCATGAGAGAGCGTGAGGAATCGAGGATGACTCCCCGGGTTTGGGCCTGATCACAGAAACCTTCCTCTCATAATGATGCGCTTGACTTCCTGCTTCCAGACTCAGCCTCTCTCCGCAGCTGAGACCAATAAATTACTGTACACAGGCTCAGCCAACAGTCTGTGCAGGGCCTCTTGGTCCAAAGAGCAAGAGGGAGTCGAGAAAGAGGCAGGAGAGAGACCTGTTTGCACAGCCTGCTGGCTCTGCATCTGTCCGCTTCTCAGGCTGGTGCAGCTTTGACCTTGAATCCAGGCTTCGGGTCTTGTCCTTCTGCTGGTTTGCTGTGCCCCTGCAGACCTCCATTTGTTTTCTGGATAGAGTGGCACTCGGTGACTCCAGTAAAGTACATGGGACGAGGTCCTGTTTTAGTGCTGCACTACCTGTACCTGCTTCCGAAATCCTTTTTTTAAAAAAATATATTTTTATTGATTTTAGAGAGGAAAGGAGAGGAATAGGGATAGAAACATCAATGGTGAGAGAGAGAGTCATTGATTGGCTGCCTCCTGCATGCCCCTCACAAGGGATCAAGCCCGCAACCCAGGCATGTGCCCTTGACTGGAATCAAACCTGGGACCCCTCAGTCCACAGACTGAAGCTCTATTCACTGAGCCAAACCAGCTGGGGCAACTTCTGAAATCCCTGAAGCCAACCACCTGCCTGTCTGGTTGTCCATCTTTCTCCTACTGCCAAGTCCACGGACGGATCTACTGAGCTGCCAGGACATCTATCTCCCTGTTGCCTGTGGTTGTTGGGTCTCTCGGATGCTGACAACCGGCCTTACTGGTCTGGAGCTTTGCCCTAGACCTGCTGTCAACTGTCACCAGCCTCTGGAGCTCTGTGCCTTCTACCATGTGTTCTGCTCTTTCTCGTTCTTAAGATCATTCATTCATTTAAGGATTCATTCATTCATCTCTGCATTAATGCATTCGAGTTAACCTTTTCTGAGTGAAAACCTTGAATCATCTTTCTGTTAGAGACCAGATAGAAGGGGAATCACACAGGGGTGGGCAAAAGTAGGTTTACAATTGAAAAGATGTGAAAGAGACTGTATTCTTGAATCACTATTAATGTATTATTTATTTGTATTGTGACTGTAAGTCTACTTTTGCCAACCCCTGTACTATCCTAGAGGATCACTTAGAGTCTAGAACAGTGTTTCTCAACCTGTGGGTCGCGACCTCTTTGGGGGTCGAACGACCCTTTCACAGGGGTCGCCTAAGACTATTGGAAAACACCTATTTCCCATGGTCTTAGGAACCAACAGACCGCTCCTCGGTGTAGCAAAATGTAGCAATGTAGTTTACTGTTGTCATATGAAGACTGTTACCCATGCTACACCACGATTCAAGACAAAATTTCATTTATTTGTCATTAGAAATAAATATTTCACAATATACAATTACATATTGTTTTTGTGATTAATCACTATGCTTTCATTATGTTCCATTTGTAACAACGAAAATACATCCTGCCTATCAGATATTTACATTACACTTCATAACAGTAGCAATATTACAGTTATGAAGTAGAAACGGAAATAATTTTATGGTTGGGGGTCACCACCACATGAGGAACTGTCTTAAAGGGTCGGAGCATTAGGAAGGTTGAGAACCACTGGTCTAGAAGGACATGGGATCATGAGGGTATGTCAACAATATTTACAGTGAATTGTGATAATTGCTCTCAACCTATAACCATCATTTTTTATTTTTTTTAACATGGAGACATTTTGCTGCTCTCCTAGGGCATGGTACAGTGTTTTACATCCTCAAATTGGAGTTAATCTGTCCAAGGCCAGAATTTCGCCTCTCCCACTCACTAGCTGAGTGACATTGGCAAGTTAATTTACCTCTAGTACCTTCGTTTCTTTATCTTGGAAAGGCGAATGATAAGTGGATGTCTCTTGCGGTTGGGAGGATTCTGTCGGCCTTGCATGTAAAGTGCTTTATCATCGCTTCTGACACGTACTACAGCACAGGAAGTTTGAGCACGACTTCATTTTCTCTTCCTCCTTCGTCCTCTCAGCAGTCTAAATGGGTATGACAGGAACACAGGAGAATTTAGGGCATGAGGAAACCTTCTTTGACCCCTGAAACCAGAGGTAGGAGCCTCCGGCTCTCAGCGCTCCCTCTGTGCGAATCTGAGTCATCACATGGCTTAGTAATTGCCTATTGACTTGACCATCTCCCTCAGAAGCTTTTTCCTTTTGTGGACAGTGACTTTGCATGCTCCCATTTGCACCCTTAGCATCTTGCACAGGGCCGGGTACCAGGAAGTGACAATAAATATTTGCTTAATAATAATAATAAAAAAAGACCCCTAAGGCTTCCTGTTGGTGGCCACAATGAAATTAAATGTGGAAGAAGGAATTCATCACATAGGTGAGGAGTACTGTATTTTCTGGCGTATAAGATGACTTTTTAACCCAGGGAAATCTTCTCAAAAGTCAGGGGTCGTCTTCTACGCCGGGTGTCGTCTTATAGGGCGGGTATATCCCAAACTCTATATTTCAACTGGAAAAGCTGGGGGGGTCGTCTTATATGCCGGAAAATACATAAGTCTGCTTCAAGCATAAAGGCTGTGTGAGCAGAGTCCCATGACACAAGACCTTGAAGGCATTCAGGGACGCTCAGGTCACACTGGAGTCATCTGTAAACCTGTCTGAGTGCGTGAGCTTTTGAATTTGGAAACGAGGGCAGTAGCCAGGTAGACAAGGACATTGTATGTCTAATAACTAGCGTTTGGACCCTTCTTGGGATGCTGAGCACAGAAGGATAGGAAATAGGGTAACCGAGGCTTTTTGTGACCTAGTATTTATCTCCACTTTTCAGACATACTTTGAACAATTTATGCCTCAGCAATACGAAAGTGTGTACATCATCCCCAATGGTGTCCGTGCTGTTTGTACACTGTTGTGATATTAGAGGGGTGGGTGCCTCTAATGTGTTTCTTAATTTATTTCTTTGCTTATGTTGGTCTTGCTGTCCGGAATGTTCCCATCCCCTCTTATCACCAAGACCCCAGCTGGGCCAGGTTCTAGGCTATGATTATTTTTTTTAAATATGTTTTATTGACTTTTACAGAGAGGCAGGGAGAGGGATAGAGAGCTAGAAACATCGATGAGAGACATCCATCAGCTGCCTTTTGCACACCCCCTATTGGGGATGTGCATGCAACCAAGGTACATGCCCTTGACCAGAATCGAACCTGGCACCTCCCCCGAGTCCGCAGACCAACGCTCTATCCACTGAGCCAAACCAGTTTCGGCTCTAGGCTATTATTGATCCTGTGGCACAAGTGTCACCCTCTCCAAAAAATCTTGAGTTCCTTCCATCCCAGCCAGTCATTAAAGTCCACAGCCAATGAGTGCTGGCTATGTGTCAAGCAACCTGGCACTTACTTTGTGCCTCTAATTTGATCTAATCCTTACAAACCTCTAAAACGACGCCTATTAGTATCCTTTTTATAATTAGCATTGTCCTTTTTAATGTGAGCAAAAGGGTGCAGTTTTTAAGATTTATTCTGTATTTTGTAGATCAGCAAACTACCGCTTACATCAGTGGTGCTCAACCTTCCTAATGCCGAGACCCTTTAAGACAGCTCCTCATGTGGTGGTGACCCCCAACCATAAAATTATTTCCATTGCTACTTCATCACTGTAATCTTGCTACTGTTATGAACTGTAATGTAAATATCTGATAGGCAGGATGTATTTTCATTGTCACAAATTGAACATAATTAAAGCATAGGGATTAATCACAAAACAATATGTAATTATATATTATGAAATATTTCTTTCTAATTACAAATAAATGAAATTTTGTCTTGAATCGTGGCGTAGCATGGGCAACAGTCTTCATATAACAACAGTAAACTACATTGCTACATTTTGCTACACCGAGGAGCGGTGGGTTGGTTCCTAAGACCATGGGAAATAGGTGTTTTCCGATAGTCTTAGGTGACCCCTGTGAAAGGGTTGTTCGACCCCCAAAGGGGTCGAGACCCACAGGTTGAGAACCGCTGGCTTACATACATTATCTAGGGTTAAAGAGGGGCTGAGCGATAGCACCTGATGTGAGAGCTTCAATTCATCATCTTTGAACTTGAACATTAAATTTAGCTGCTTAGACAGGGTCACGAGGCCCCTTTTATCTACATACTTTTATTTTTATTTTTTTGCATAGCAACTTGGTAGAATATTCAGTTGACACAGTTTTCTTCTTTTCAGTTACAGTCTTCAAACTTTCCATATCAAACCCCCTTTGCCCACTCCTTGACAATACATATATATCTTGGGCGGGTTCCATGATTATCTGGTCAGGTTCCATTATTCAATTCACTGCAGCCCAGTTCAAAATTTTAATTCATCTTTTTTTCCCCAAAACTCCCTTTCTCCCCATTGCAGGACAGGCTGTTGGCACCAGGGCCTGGGAGCGGAGATGGGCATAGTCTGCCCTGCGTCTTCCTCCCCCATCTCCCGGGGCTGGGAGCCAGCTCCACTGGGTCAGAGGGAGCCGGGAGGAGCGAAGTAGAGAAAAGGGCAAACAGCTCTTCACTCAGCCGGTCTTGGCCACCGCGCCCTCCTCGTTGGCTGCGTGTGCTGTGGAGACAGACACGAATGGGCTGTCATTTTCCTCCAGGTGGCACCTGGCCAGATGCTGGCTGGCTGGGAGCACATGCGCTGTGTCTTCAGAGGGCCGGGCAGAGCCTCGCACTGGACACTCCTAGCCTGTTTGAGGTCCAGCTGCTGGGCTAAGCCCTTGCAAGAGCCCCTCTCCCCCCAGTCCTTGCCCCCGGTGGTGCCTCTCCAGACTCTTGTGGTTGGAGTGTCCTCACCGAATGGTCAGCCCTCTGGGCTGGGATGCCAGCACGTTGACTCAGAGACATGGGTAAGTCTCCTGATGTCCGCACAGACGTGAGGTATCCACACAGTTATGCTGTCTTACAGGGTAGAGAGAGCGGAAAGGCATTTTGTCACCTGGATTCTGTGCTGTCCTGGAGCTGATAAACAAATCCACAGCCTAAGCGGATGTCCTTTCAGGCCACAGGAGTGCTGTTCCCATGTAGCGTGCAGGCCTTGTCTATGCTTTTGTCTTTAGAAAGCCCCTATTGAACATAAAATAAATAACTTACAATATAGCATATGTGCACAGTTTATTTTTTATTTATTTTTTATATATTTTATTATTTTTTACAGAGAGGAAGGGAGAGGGATAGAGAGTTAGAAACACCAATGACAGAGAGATATTGATCAGCTGCCTCCTGCATGCCCCCCACTGGGGATGTGCCCGCAACTAAGGTACATGCCCTTGCCCGGAATCGAACCTGGGACCTTTCAGTCTGCAGGCTGATGCTCTATCCACTGAGCCCAACCGGTTTCGGCAGTGCACAGTTTAATGAACACTAATACAAAAAAAAACCCCATATACCTGCCATTTTGAGACATGTTGAAACATTCCCCAGTAGTACAGCAGAAGACTCCCAGCATCCTCTGCCATTCTGGATTTTGTGTTAATTCGTTCTGATACATTATTAAGCAATTTTAGTGCATGTACATTGTATTTGTTTTCTATCGCTGAGATAATCGATTGCCACAAACTTGTGACTTAAAAGAATACACAGGTGTTATTTTATATTTCTCAAGATTTGGAATTTGACATGAGTCTGACAAGTCTATAAAAGTAGGGTTCTCCTATTTCCTCACGTTTTCCAGCTTCCAGAGGCTACCCACATTCCCTTTTAATCCAGAGATGTTGCATCTTTTAGTTCTTTTATGAAACGTTTTTTAATTGATTCTTAATTCTGATCTCTATTCACTTCTGAGCTCTTCTACTTTTTAATTCTGCTGTTGGTATCAAAGCCTTCATTGTTTCCTAATGTTGAAAAATTACATGGAAGGTTTCATCTGCTCTGTGACCTCATTTTTTTTTCTGGTGAATTCTCATGGTTTGTCTTACTGTTCTTAAGGCCTCATTTATATTTTAATAGTAATTTGTACGGTGCTAGAACTTTCTGCGTGTCTGTGACCCATGTTTGAGAAAGGAACCAAATAAGATGAAATTTCCTGGGATCTCAGGAGAAATGCAGGCCAGGGTCTCTTCTTTTAGATCTGACTTTAAAATGTTATTTCTCTGTTTTTACCTGTAAAGATTCAGCATATGCCCTCTTTGTTAACCACTGTCTGCTTCTTGAAGCTATGTCTGATTTAGCAAGACTGTCTGCCTCTTGTCCCTGAGGTCCACAGACCTTATCTTCTAATGTACTTCATACTTCCTGGGGGGTTCTTTTATCTGAGCTCCTCAAAAATTCTCTTTCATTCCCACAGTTCCTTCCCTGCTCAATTTGGCTGTTCCCAAAAGGACGAGGCACTGTCCTTCTAAAAGAGGGAACTAGTTTCTGGATATTTGTGAGATTTCATTAAAGACTAGAGCCATCATATCCATTGTAGCTTCCTTCACATCCGGGTCATTTGGGGCACTTATCTGGAACTCTGAGCCTATGAAGATTTCTGTCTAATGTCATTAATTTATTTGTGTATTTTTTTTTCTTCCTAGATTTCCTTTCAGGGTAAGTCCTTTTTTTTTTGGATGCATATTTACTGGGGACTTTGAAATTGTTTAAAGATATTTCACTTCTTCCTCCTTTGTTGCACAGCTATTGATCTTGGGCACGTCGCCAGCACATTCCCATCTTCTGGGTGTGTTATCTACATGGTCTTTAGTCAAACTGGTTTTCAGGAGACATTGGGAAATTTAAAACCATTGCATTACTGACATAATCATGTTACAGAAATTCTGATGTACATTTCAAGGGAATCACTGTGTTTGCTGTATTGAGATTAGTCTATACTAGTAGGAAAATGAGTAAGGAAGCAGAGAGAGTGTTTTTATGGCTATTGCAGTCACTCAAGTGATTAATGATGATCGTTTGGGAGATGACTTCCAAATTTAGATTCTGAATGTTGTCTGAAGTCAGAGCAATAGATGCACTGATGGATTGGATGTTGGATATTAAAGAAAAAAGGGAGGAAAAAACCCCAAGATGGTGGCATAGGTAAACACCTAAACTGCTGCCTTGCACAACAATTTCAAACAAAACAGACATTATCCAGAACAATAGGAAGGCTGTCTGAGTGGAAATTCTACAATTAAAAGGAAAGAGAAAAGCACACTGAGACTTAGAGAGCTGCAGGAGGCAGAGGTACTGAGACATGTGCGTGGAGAGGATTGGCAACTGAGTGCGCAGCTGGCTTTCTCAAGTAGGAGGGAGACAAAAGCTTCTGACTGCGCTGATCTCCACTTCTGGGCGTGACTCTGGGGACCCAGACACTTTTGGGGAGAAACTGGACTGTCTGGTAGCGGGTGAAATTTGAGGGCGGCTTTCTCTCAGAAGTGCTTGCAGCGATTACCATGGGACACTGAGACACAAAGGCTTATAAGGCAGGGCTGATGGGAAATCAATGCTGTCTGTTCTGTCCTGAGACTCCACCCCATCCAAGCTGAGCACAGAGGCTTTTGCAAGTCTTATCTCATAAAGGTGTCTCCAGCACAAAAGTTCTCTCAGCATAGATACAGCTGGTCCTCATAGCCAATTGACCTAGAGGTCATTTCCTCCCAGTGATACCAACAACAATCACTGGTATCTCCCAGTGATACCAACTACAACAAGATTGTGCATACAGCCCACAAAGGGGTGCACCAAGAGCGTCCACCTCAGGTAACTGGGAGGCTGAGCCACTGGACCCTATAGGACACCTAGCACACAAAGCCACTTTATCAACTCAGGAAAGCAGCCAAAATAAAAAGACAAAGAAATAGATCACAAATGAAATAAATGGAGGAAAGCAAATGACTGGATATAGAGTTCAAAACCTATGAGGTTTTTCAAGAATTTCTGGAAAAGGCTGATAAATTTAGTGAGATCCTCGAGGATATAAAAAAGGACCAACTAGAAATTAAGCATACACTGACTGAAATAAAAAATATTATGCAGAGATCTAACAGCAGACTAGAGGATCTCAAGAATGAAGTCAAAGATTTGAAATATAAAGAAGCAAAAAACACTCAACTGGAAAAACAAGAAGAAAAAAGAATCCAAAAATATGAATATAGTGTAAGGAGCCTCTGGGAAAACTTCAAGCATACCAACATCCTAATTATGGGGGTGCCAGAAGAAGAGAGAGAGCAAGATACTGAAAACCTATTAAAAGAAATAATGACTGAAAACTTCCCCTACTTGGTGAAAGAAATAGACTTACAAGTCCAGGAAGTGCAAAGAACCCCCCAAAAAGGAATCCAAAGAGGACTACACCAAGACACACCATAATTACAATGCCAAGAGCAAAAGACAGAGAATATTAAAAGCAGCAAGAGAAAAATAGTTAGTTACCTACAAGGGAGCACCCATCCGACTGTCAGCTATTTCTCAACAGAAACTATGCAGACCAGACGGGAGTGGCAAGAAATATTCAAAGTGATATATAGCAAGAACCTGCAACCAAGTTTACCCAGCAAAGCTATCATTCAGAATTGAGGATCAGAGAAAGAGCTTCACAGATAAGAAAAAACTAAAGGAGTTCATTAGCACCAAACCAGTATTATATGAAATGCTGAAAGGTACTCTTTTAGAAGAGGAAGAAGAAAAAGGTAAAAGACAAAAAAATTATGAACAACAAATACATATCTATCAACAAGTGAATCTAAACAAATCAAGTGAATAAAAAAATCTGATGAGCAGAATAAACTGGTGAATATAATAGAATCAGGGGCATAGAAAGGGAGTGGACTGACAATTCTTGGGGGTAAAGGGATGTGTTGGGGGTGTGGGAAGAGACTAAACAAAAATCGTACACCTATGGATGAGGACAGTTGGGGGTGGGGGGTAAAAGCAGAGAGTGGGGTGGGAACCAGGTGGAAGGGAGCTATGCGGGGGAAAAAAGAGGAACAATTGTAATAATCTGAACAATAAAGATTTATTAAATTAAAAAAGAAAAGAAAAAGAGGAGCCAGAACATTTCGAGGGATGGAGTTGACATTAACTGGGATAGAGAAACTGTAGCTAAACCAGGTTGACAGTCATATTAGTCAGATTGGGGTCAGGCTACGCTATAGTCAGAAACCCTGAACTCTCAAGTTCTTGAATAATAAATCAGACGATAGCAAGCAGCCTTCATCTTGTAGTCTTGCCAGCATGAATATTTTACCTCCACTTTTTGCTATTGCAGGAGGATCACAGAAAATGGCTGTGACTGTTTCTGTTGTCCTCTGCCTCCTGCTCCCTTTCCTCCTTTTTTCCCTATCAACCTCTCTTCTTCTTCTATCTCCTCTTCTTCCTCCTTCTCCTTCATTTCATTCTCTTCTTCACCCATCTTCTGATATTTAAAGTGTCGAATAACTGCATGGTAACTTTGAAGTGTTACTGTCTAACATAATGAACGTAATCCCGTATAAACCCAAACTAACCTTTCCTCTGAGAGCGACAACACAAAGGCTCTTTCCTTCCTGCATTAATTTCTGCTTTCTGTGCATTCTTTCCATTCATAATCCAGCAGCATCCTTACATCCTTGTAGTCTTTGTGCTCTTATTACCTAGACACCCTATATAATATCACTGGTCAAAGTGAAGAGGAAAAAGAAAAGGAATCTTATAGAAACAAAAACAGAACAGATCAATGAAAATGGGTCATCATTATAATCCTCATTTATAAAGCAGTTCACAAAATCATATTTGATATATAATAATTTCTTTCCCAATGATTCATTTCACTTTTTTTTTTTTTTGCTTGTAGCCAATACTTTCCCTGGACAGCTTCTTTAGCTGACAAATAACTTGATATTTACCCCTGAGAGATGTGAGCACTGGACAAGCCTGCCTGCACTAGCTTGCTGAACTATTTCCTTCTCTTGTGCAAGTGCAGGTGGATGCAGTAGGAAGGATGCAGCGGCGACAACTACCTCCTTCTTGTCTCCACCCATACATCATCACTCCCACCAACTCTAGATGGCAAGAGTCACTTACCTGGGATGACACAACAATGACTCTGGTACTTGACCTTCTGCCCTTTCGGAGGAATTCCATCCCCACTGTCCTTCAGGATCATCCTAAATGGAAAACGTACTCCCTTAATCATGCAATTTTGTGTGAGATCAGGATATCATGAAGAACCACACGTCAACCAGGCTCGATGTTTTTCCTTCTCAAACAATGAGTATGAGCAAATTCTGCGTGCAACCCAGCTGTTTGCCGAGGGGTGAGGGAGGGGCAGCAGGAATGATCATCCTGGGTGTGCGTACCTCACCCCATGTCTGGTATCCTCAGGACCTCCCTAAGCCTGATAATGTCTATGCCACCCCCCCCAGCTGGAGATCAAAGTGGGATGGGCATGCCTTCCTGTAGCTGGTAGGTCAGATGACACCCACTGGATAATGTGCTTCTGGGGGTCACTTGATTACTTGACGTTTCATAGTCATGTGGTAAGTCTGTGGGTGACCTTAAGAGCCTCAAAAGGAGAACAGTTACTTGTGGACAGTTACAGGCGGGCCTGCTTCTGCGCACAGCCTCTGCTGTGATTTTATTGGGAGGTTTTCCCATAGGATGGCAACAGCACTCTGTTTAATCGCACATAATGTGAGCGCTTTCGGATCCGTGAACACTGACCACGGAGACAAACAGAAGCTATTGCTTTGGCGTCACCATGAGGTCGTGGATTCCCAGCGAAAATATCAATTTTTCGGACCTGATGTGAAAAGTAAAACAAGAGTGTGTGTGCACATTTTTAAGTTTATATATGAAAGGGTAGGTTCTTCTTTCCTGGAAGTTAGAGGAGATAGACAAACATCAATCTTTGAATATTATTAGTTCTAGGGATGTTTCTATGAAATGTCAAATCATAAAAGTTAAATAGGATATTGTAAAATATGTAGTTTGGCACACTTATTACCATATATGTTTTTGTATCTCAACCCCCCATCCCCTCAAATTTAGATACACACTTTTGATCAAGATGTCGATGCCATTTTATCAAGAGAAGGTAGGAATGTTTGTGTATGATTGAAGCTTAGAAGCTCCATTATTTTGATTTTCTTTCTTTTTTTTTTATATATGTATTTTATTTATTTTTCACAGAGAGGAAGGGAAAGGGACAGAAAACCAGAAACATCGATGAGAGAGAGAGACATCGATCAGCCGCCTCCTGCACGCCCCCCACTGGGGATGTGCCCGCAACCAATGTACATGCCCTTGACCGGAATCGAACCTGGGACCTTTCAGTCCCCAGGCCGACGCTCTATCCACTGAGCTAAACCGGTCCCAGCTATTTTGATTTTCTTGTACTTATGGCAAAGGACCTCCAGGTGATGTACTATGATTGATAATAATAATTAAAAAAATCTAAGTGCTTCTCTTTGCTAGAGAGATGTTTAGATGTTTCGCAGTGAGCCGAGTCGTTTCGCAGCCACTTTCTCGCAGATAACGGTTCTGAAGGATGTGTGTGTACTTGTACCCACGTATTTCTTAGGAGTTCTCAGATCCCCACTGCACTTAGCTGAGAGCGAGCCCCTCCATCACTTAGCTGTCCTCTTCTTGGCACCCAAGAGGCAGTAAATTAGCGAAGAGTTCTTTCGGGAGGGTCTGCGTTTGCCCCATGGGGCTAGTGGTTCTGCTTAAAGATCCAATTGAGTTGAAACTTGCTAGTGATAACACCCTTTCCTGGGAAGAGGGGGCGACCAGGTACTGCAGTCCTCTCCTCTCTGTTTCATGTGCTCAGACCTGAAGAGAGTCTCAAGGGGTGATTGTAGGGTGGCGTGGTGTCCCATCATCCATTGATGGGTGATGCCCCTCAGATTCACGCACCACTGAATCATTTATTTGAAGTTCAAAGGCAAGCATTGCTCTCAGGTAACATTTTCTTTAAAAAAATATTTTATTGATTTTTTACAGAGAGGAAGGGACAGGGATAGAGAGTTAGAAACATCGATGAGAGAGAGAGACATCGATCAGCTGCCTCCTGCACGCCCCACACTGGAGATGTGTCTGCAACCAAGGTACATGCCCTTGACCGGAATCGAACCTGGGACCTTTCAGTCCGCAGGCCCACGCTCTATCCACTGAGCCAAACCGGTTTCGGCTCAGGTAACATTTTTGTTGGTGTTTATTTTTATTGTTAATAAGACTACACATGCTATCCAGGAATGCAAGAGTTTACATGCTATCAAGAAGTGTTTTGTTCTCATGGGTAGAAGTCAGTCTACTGGAGACAAAATTGCAATGCCTGTCAGTTTTTAACTTTTTGGCAGCCAGCTCTTTCTGCCTTTCTGTCTTGGGGAATATACTGTCAATTACTTTCCCCTATTTCTTGAAGAATTGTTAGTAAAGGGCATTGTCGGTGTCTTCTGGACAATAAATGTTCAATAATCATTTATGTTTTACACTATTATCTTAGCAATTAAACATCATTCTCCTCTTTGTCAGAGTTGAAGCTGTTCAAGAATCCGTCCCTCTTATTAAACAACTTGGGTGTGAGTGTATGTTTAGGAAACAGATTTTCCTTTTTTTTTTTTTTAATATGTTTTATTGCTTTTTTACAGAGAGGAAGGGAGAGGAATAAAGACTTAGAAACATTGATGAGAGAGGAACATCGATCAGCTGCCTCTTGCACACCTCCTATTGGGGATGTGCCTGCAACCAAGGTACGTGCCCTTGACCAGAATCGAACCTGGAACCTTTCAGTCTGCAGGCTGATGCTCTACCCACTGAGCCAAACCGGTCAGGGCCAGAGATTTTCTGTTTGTATTTTCAGGATGAGGATCCAGAAGGAGGTGGAAGAAAAGCACCCACTCCTGCTTTCATACCACGGACACAGATCCTTTTCCGTTTCAGCGTGTCTATTTCAATGCTGTGAGTGGGAGAGGTTTATTGGTGAGCAAGGCTCTTGGAAACAGATAAGAGAAAAATCTTAAAGGTAAACTAGCAATCTCTTTCTTAATGGATGTCCGTTTTAAAAAGCGAAAACAGAAAAGTTTGAATTACTTCTTATTTTAAAACTTTTAAGGAAATGCTAATAAGAAATGAAAAATATTTGTTTAATAGTCACTGGACTGTTGACTCTACTTCAGTCGTGGCGAAGATGGATTAAGGATTAATAAACAAAATGCCAAATGAATGTATACTTTTGTGGAGAATAAATTATAAAAATAAAAATTCTCTAGAAAGAGATTTACCTTAATATTAGGTACAGATGATATGCATGTCTCCACAGAGTACAGAATTTAATACTTTAAAATCACTGGATGCCTAAGTTATAGGTTAATTACCAAGTTATAGACCTATCAGACTTTTAGAACCACTCCTCTTATGTTTAATTAATTCTTGTGTATAATGTCCAACAGCTCTTAAAAAACAAATGCTAATGTTTACACTTTGAGTAAGATAAAATAAGATGTGAAAGCAGGGCCAAGACCAGTTTGGCTCAGTGGATAGAGCGTCGGCCTGCAGACTGAAAGGTCCCGGGTTCGATTCCTGTCGGGGGCATGTGCCTTGCTTGCGGGCACATCTCCAGTGTGGGGTGTGCAGGAGGCGACTGATCGATGTCTCTCTCTCATTGATGTTTCTGACTTTCTATCCCTCTCCCTTCCTCTCTGTGAAAAATCAATAAAAAATATATTTAAAAAGATATGAAAGCAGGCATGAGTTAGAAAGACGACTATGTAAAATGACAGGCAAATATTTTTATCTGTACCTGACAAAGTCATGTGGTTCAGATGACATTTCTAAGGTATTTAAAGACAAAGCCACATTTTGGGGGGCAAAGAACCTGAATAGACACCTCTCCCCAGAGGACATACAAATCACTACTCAACAGAGAGACGCAAATGAAAATTACAATGAAATATCACCTCACACATGCCAGAATGGCTTCCATCAATAAATCAACAAACAACGAGCACTGCCAAGAAGGTGGAGAAAAAGGAAACCTAGCGCACTGCTGATGGGAATGCAGACTGGTGCAGCCACGGTGAAAAACAGTATAGATTTTCCTCAAAAAATTACCTATCCAAGATATGTCTACCATTTTAAGTAGAGCCACTTTCTTTCAAAAATTCCGTTTTCTGGTTCTCAGACATGACACTGAAAAATCAGGTAGACATGCAGGTAACTAGATATCAACTACTCGTATCAACTATGCTTAATTTCTCTTAAACGAACTCTATTTACTGGACAAATGATATAAATAGAACAGGACAAGATGAATTTTAGGAGTACATCACGTCATCCTTCCCAACTTTGTGCATCAACCCAGTATCACAGTACCAAACTTGATTTTAATAAAAATCGGCCAACTTGCACATCCCCGAATGCCTCCTAGAGGAGGGCCTTTAGGAAAGCCACTGAAATTTGTCCTACTCTTCTTGCAACACAATGACTTCTGAGACAATCCTGGTTTTATATATTTGATATCTTTTATTTTCTCCTTCCAGCAGGCCATTTAATTGTGAGATCTGTCAAGATTGGGATAGGGTTTCCCATTGCATTTAATTTTATGTTTTTAACCCTCATCCAAGGACATTTTTTTTTTTACTGATTTTTAGAGAGAGTGGGAGAGAGAGAGGGAGAGACAGAGAAATTGTACTGTGAGAGAAACACATCGATTGGTTACCTTCTGCAGGAGCCCTGACCAGAACCCTGGAGGTGGGAGGAGCCTGCAACCAAGGTACATGCCCTTGACTGGAATGAAAGTCTGGTCCATAGGCTGATGCTCTATCCACTAGGGCCCCACTGAACTTTTTTTGGTTGCAACATTTAAAATACATATATAAATATATAAATATATAAATAAATAAATATATATATATATATATATACACACACATATAGTGACATAGCCCTAGCCAGTTTGGCTCAGTGGATAGAGAATTGGCCTCAGGGACTGAAGGATCCTGGCTTCAATTCTGGTAAAGAGCAAGTACTTGGGTTGTGGGCTCAGTCCCCATCCCTGGCTGGGTGAGGTGTGTATAGGAGCAACCAGCGATGTGTGTCTCTTTGTCTTTTCCCATCCTTTCCACCCTTCCATTCTCTCAACAATCAATGGAAAAATAGCCTCAGGCGAGTATTTCATATATAAATAAAATACTATATGCTATAGCCTTGCCTCATATTTCAGAATCCCATAACTGTATGACACTGACTGTGTTCTCTGTTCTTAGACCTCAGTCCCCCCAAAAGGACTCTGTTGCCTCAGTTTATCTTCTTTTCATACCACCCTAAGGAGATGGATTAGGTCTCTGTTCTCAGCAAGTATTTTATAAGCGTACTCATGACATAGGGAGATATGGATGACAATTTTTAGATTATTTTTCAAATGAATCAACTGCCTTTTGGCGTCACTGATGACAACATACTAAGTAGGGACAACGTACTCATTCTCATGATCCAATCCTTGAACAGGTTGCCTTTCACGGGAAACCATGCAACTGAATGTGAAATGCAGGCGGTAGCATGTGTCAGTATTCTCTCTAAGCATGCAGTCCAGTTGAAAAATCCTTTTTGCTTCCTGTTTTATGGAATGAGAGGGAGAGGGGGGGATCTTTATATCCCTAGGTACATTGGGAAGAGCAGTAACATGACCTCGGCCACGGAGAGCATGAAATAGTCCTTGAAAACTGCTGGGGACTGAGGTTCCCTGTGGAACAGCTGGAAGGCAGAGAGGAGGAAGGAGGAAGGAGTCACTAGGGCTGAAAACCGCTCCTGGCTCCATTGTTTGGCGAAGCAAATCTGTACATATTTATAAGCGATGGCTTGGAAATTATAGTAATTTGATACATTGTTGATTTTTGTAAACATCTTCAATTAATATGAATGTCTTGTGCTATGTGTTTGCTTTGCTGAAAGGCACTTGTTGAAAATTAAGCACTTAGTCACAGAAACATCTGGGCCAGAGAGCGGATGACTCAGGACAAACTCATGGCCATTATTGAAATTGAAAGAGCATGGCTTCCCGACAATGACTCATGCACATCATATTCTCCTACGGGGGGCTCCACCGCTCCTCCCACCCGCCCTCACCCACTCTTGCCATGTTATTTGGATCAATGTGCGGGCTTCACTTGTAGAAAGAAAACATGCCATTTTTTTATCATGGTGTGGCTTGTTTTTTTTTTTTTGTTTCTTGCTCACATTAATGCTTAATGATTTTATACATATAGTAACCACAGAAACATAATTTCCTCCTGATAA
This sequence comes from Lasiurus cinereus, assembly GCA_011751065.1. Lineage (NCBI taxonomy): Eukaryota > Metazoa > Chordata > Mammalia > Chiroptera > Vespertilionidae > Lasiurus > Lasiurus cinereus. The sequence continues at coordinate 3,280,880 of JAAGEH010002530.1, read as the reverse complement.
ATGATACTGATAAAATCATGAATAACAACATGGGATAGTCATTTTAGATTCTGGTTCACCCCAGAAATTCCAGGAAAAATAAAAGAAGCCACCAGCCATTTTCAGTGACACTCCATCCTGATGGTTAACCTTGCTAGTCTCAACACAAACTAATGGAAAGCTATCGCTGCCATATTGGAGCCATAAAAAAAAAAAAAAAAAAATAGGTTCCTTTGGGTTGAGTAAGAGAGAGGGGTGGGGGTGGAGAGGGGTGTGTGTGTGTGTGTGTGTGTGTATATATATATATATATATATATATATATATATATATATGTCTTTTGGAAACTTGCCTTAAATATGTTTTTAATTATATGCTACTCCTGGTCTAGCAGCACTGAGACCACATGTTTAAATCAAAGAGTTTCTAGTGAAAGATTAGAGCACTTCTATTCCAAAGAATGCTGGCTTTTTCTTCTTCTCGTTTTAAAGCTTGTCACTGTTTGGCACAGACTGAAGCTTTGATGTACATATAAGGCATGGTTTTTACTTTTGTGTCTTAGTTTATGATCTCTTTTGTAGATGGAGGATGACATTCTGGGGTTGAAAGATGGTCAAGTTTTTTCTAGAAAGAAAAGAATTCCCCAACCTGGAGCAGCCATTCGAAAATTATTTGATCACCCTTAGAATAAACGTAAGACACTAGGTTCTTTGCTAAATGGTATTCCCAGAGGTGAGCAGCCAAATTTACACCTGGAATAACCTCGTCTAGGATTGGCCTTGCTTCCTTAGGAGAAACACAAAGTACTATCGAGCTATGACAGTGTCTAGTAAGCAATGATTGTGGAGAAATCTTGGCAGTGCCCATGTATTTCCTGGTGCCAAGAAGATTGGTTGTTGCATAAGATTCACCTGTGTCTGGTTTTAAATATAAAATTAATGAAGCTGATTTAATGCTGTCTCTGAATTCTAATGAAGCAGTATAGCATTAACTTTTTTAACTGTAAGAAAAATGAAAATAACAATGTAAAAATAATTTAATCTTTTGACAAGTCTGCTGTGGAAAGCATAAAAAATTCGCTTTGTCAGAATTTTTAAAATAACAACGTAGCTAAAAAATTGGACAAGAAAGAAATTGCAACTGAATTTTGCACAGGAACATACTTCATTAGCAGACAAAGATGTTATGTACAGTTAATGATTATAGTAATTAACATTTATGGGGGACTTACTATATATCATTGTTTTTTTGTTTGTTTTTTTTCTGGTATAATTTCCTTTCCATTTACTATTAGAATGTAGAGAGTCTACCTATGTTTGTCTTTTATTCTTCATGTTGGAGGATTTCTCCAGGGGCTTCCTGGTTCTGACCTGAGGGGGATCGGGAGCAGCACCTCTGTGACGGGGTCACATGGGTCAAAGATCTTCTTTGCATCTTGCATTTCAGTGTCAACTTTTTAAGCCATTATGGTCTTTAACCAACTGACTGCAATATTGATGAACACTGGCGTATTCAAACACACTGACCCAGCTTAAGAGACAGGCTGCTGATGAACTCTGGGATTTTAAATTTAGTAGCTATTATTTTTTTACTAGTGGCCCAGTGCACGAAATCCGTGCACATTAAAATGGAATTAATTAGAGGACATATTTTAAGATTGCTATTTGCCCTTTCTCTATAATAGAAGTGTCAGAGATGAAAGAAAATTCGTAACATGTATATGAAAACCTTCCTCCTGTCAGAGTCTGGAGTGTATCATGAGAACCAGAGTCAAATCCCCACTTACCTGGGTGTGCCTCGAAATTGTGTGAGGCCCAGACCAGGCTGGCCCCACCCCTGTCAAGCCCTGCAGGGTGAGGGGTGCAGCCTCAGGTGCCCTGGCCCAGCACCAGGGTGGGGGCGCAGTCTCAGGACCCCAACCTGGCCTCAGGTCCACCAGGCCTGGCGCAAGGGCACGAGGGCATGACAGCCATTTGCATATTAGCTCTTTATTATATAGGATAATAATATAACATATATGTCATAAGGCATTGGTGAGTCACACATGGACTTAGTTTAAACTATGTGCCCAACAATGTGTTAGACAGATGGGATACAAAAAGGAGCATCAAAAGATATTGTGTCTGCCATCACCAAGCACCATGGTGGGGGTGGGGAGGATGGAGATCACAGAGAGAGACATCATTTAAATCACTACACAAACTCATAGAAAAGTGCCCCTCTGGCAAGGACCAGAAGGCGCCATCGCAGTACTGTGAGAGATTGTTTATTTATTTATCTTTCTTGTTGGAAGTATTACAGATGTCCCATTTCCCCCCACTGACCCATACACCCCCACTCCCCCAGCACTGTCTGTGCCCAGAGGCTCTGCATATATGCACATACATTCTTTGGTTAATCTGTCTGCCCACCCACTCACCCTGGCCTTTCTTCTGAGATTTAACAGTCTCTTCCATGCTTCTGCGTCTTCTATTTTGTTCATCAGTTTATTTTGTTTTTTAGATTCCACATAAGTGAGATCATGTGATACTATGAGAATTTTAATCATGGGTTATAATCTAGTTAGCAGGGTGCTTTGAGAAAACGATGTTTGAGCTGGGATCTGAAGGAAGATTATGCCTTTTTTTTTCTTTTTCTTTTTTTAGCTGATGATGGTGCCACCCTCTCTTGACCATATTGTTCTCTGGTGAGCTGAAGACATTCCCTTGATGGAGCCCATGCGTGAGGTCTTTCCATAGGATTCTGAGGGCATTCTCACAGTCTAGTGCAGTGGTTCTCAACTTGTGGGTCTCGACCCCTTTGGGGGTCGAATGACCCTTTCACAGGGGTCGCCTAAGACTATTGGAAAACACCTATTTCCCATGGTCTTAGGAACCAACACACCGCTCCTCGGTGTAGCAAAATGTAGCAATGCAATTTACTGTTGTGATATGAAGACTGTTGCCCATGCTACACCACGATTCAAGACAAAATTTCATTTATTTGTAATTAGAAATCAATATTTCACAATATATAATTACATATTGTTTTTGTGATTAATCCTATGCTTTAATGATGTTCAATTTGTAACAGTGAAAATAGATCCTGCCTATCAGATATTTACATTACAATTCATAACAGTAGCAAGATTACAGTGATGAAGTAGCAACGGAAATAATTTTATGGTTGGGGGTCACCACCACATGAGGAGCTGTCTTAAAGGGTCGGGGCATTAGGAAGGTTGAGAACCGCTGGTCTAGTGGCTTCACGGCTCTTGCTGCCACCTCTCAAGGCCCACCTCCACCTTGCTGCTGACTGTTACTTTCCCAGCAGCCAGTTCTCCTGCACGAGATGCTGGCTTAACTCCAGTAGAGTCCATGGTGTTGATTGGACCCATGAGATACTTAGATGTAAACAAATGTGGGAATTCAAAACAAAATACCTGCATCTCTGAATTGATAGCCCTTCCCAGTTCTTTTTTATCTTCAATCAAATTTTCACAAGTAGTTTATGAACAAAGAGAGAGAGAGAGAGAGAGAGAGAGAGAGAGAGAGAGAGAGAGAGAGAAAAGCCACTCTTCAATCTCCTTACCTGACTTTCTAGGGATAATAATGGTATTGGCAGGGGGATTGATGGTTCACAAACTATAGAACTCTCTAATTATAACTTCTATTTTCCCAAAATCCTCTTCTTCCTCATAGTATCTGCTTTTTAAAAATTTAATTTAATATTATTTTTATTTCAGAGAAGAAGGGAGAGGAAGAGAGAGATGGAAACAACAATGTTGAGAAAAAAAATCATTTTCAGTTGCCTTCTGCACGCCCCACACCGGGGATTGAGCCGGCAACCTGGGCACATGCCCTGACTGGGAATCAAACTGTGACCTCCTGGTTCATAGATTGAAGCTCAACCACTGAGCCACACCCCATGGGGATAGGATCTGCTTTTATAAACTGGAGGAAGACAGTAGGATCCTGGTTGGAGGCTGCTTTGGATACTTCTTAATAAACCCTGAAGATGTTTCTGGCTCCTATGTGTTTTCTGGCATCTTTAGATTATGGATAATTTTTACATCATGTTCCTAACTTTAGCTCCTGCTTTGATCTGCTGCAATAAAAATCATCTTATTTGGATACCTATATGGCTTGGACTATAATGGTGTTAAAGGAGATGGAGATGACTCACCAGTGAGAAAAATGCATGATAAAAAACACAGTATTTGGTGATAGACAAGATATTGAGGGTGAAGGAGAGAGAAGGGAAAAGGATGACTCAGAGTTCTGGTTTGTACTAGTACTCCTCAGTGGGTGGTGATACAAGAGAAGACACTTGACGAGGTCCCTCATATTTCACTTTGCCCCCTGGGAAGAGGAAACAGAAGCATAAAGTGTTCATCTTGAGAAGATGTTAAGTAGACAGGGTAGATGAGATGTCTGGGCCAGAGATTTACACCTGTGAGTCACCTTTCATAGGTGAAAATGGGAACCATGAGTAGAACTGGTTTTGCCAGAGAGAATTTTTGGTGAGAAAGATACAGTATAGACAGATAGATAGATAGACAGACAGACAGACAGACAGACAGAGGATAGAGATATATTCACATATATACAGAGGAGGTTTGTAAACATAGACATCTACAAACATTATAATGAGTTTTAATGAAGTTGAAATCACTGTCATTATGTCATAGTCACACACCTTTATCACTGTATCTCTATCTTTATATCAAATGTGATATGGTTTGTCCTATAAATTCAAGTAACCTGGTGATAGGCCTACTTTGTTACCATATAACCAAAATCTGCAAACAGATTATTTGCTTTAGAATACAGTGTTCAGACAGTAGCAAGGGAAAGGGATAGAGAACTAACAATCTTAGAGAACATAGTTGGGTGTGGATGGAAATATCTAGGCCTAATAGTCACTGCAGGAGAGAGAAGTCCCATGGCAGAGAGGCTGGGGTTGGGGGAGAGGGCCGGCAGGGGCTATGGTTACAGTAAGTGAGGTTCTGCACAAGATTGGAGACCCTGCTGGTGAACTTGAAAAAGAAGACTCATGGATTTGATAGACGTGGTCCAGAATAGGAATGTTTTAGCTGATGACTTTTTTTTTTTTTTGCCATTGCTAGTCCACTGTTTCCTCCTAAAACAATTTTATTTTTTATCAGCGTACATTCTCTGAAAACACCTCTGAAAGGTGTAAAGGAAAGGAGCAACAGTGAGTCATAATGACAGCAACGCACACGATTCATACTACACATTCAGCTCTTCTCTTAGACCCAGGACGAGGTTCCCACTCGTGGCACTTCTGGGTGGAGGACGAATGCCACCCCCACTCCAGCTGCCTCACAGATGGCTGTGTTTCTCCCATCCTGCTCCACGGGCTGAATCACCTCTGACAGCAGCCAGATTCTGGCAACTTCTGCAGAGAAACCTCACCTGTGAGCTATCAGGAGGCCTGTGTTGCTCCTGCACTAAATTTGAAATCTGAAGTGCCAAGCACAGTCAAGTGCTGGGGACTTTGTCTTGAAACCTGCCTCTCCAGAGAATGGTAACTGATGCATTACAGTGGTACCTTGAGATATGAGTGCCCTAACATACGAGATTTTTGAGATACAAGCCTTCGAGCGTGCGAATTTTGCTTTGAAATATGAGCAACAGTTGAGATAGGAGTCATCACGCAGATCGGCCGGCTGCACACGACCCACCAGTTTACCGCGACTCCAGCGTCTCATAGTTTCCCATGCCTCAAGGTTACGGAACGAATTAAACTCGTATCTCGAGGTACCACTGTATTATTAATTCTCTCTCACTTTGGGAAACATCTTCCTTTCATCAGCATTGTGCTCGAGTCTTTGGAGGCTCTAGCAGAGCAATATGTTTTAGGAAGAGCACATTTGCACTTTAATTTGAAGGTTTAAGTGATTTCAGGAATCCTAGGATATGACTGATTTCCTGTTATAGATGTATCTTCCCTGTGTCTTAGTGTTAAAAAGCAAGATTAGAAAATGGTTATTTGCTCCAGTGGTTTTCACATTGTGATTATTTTATTTTACAGTGGTACCTCGAGATACGAGTATCCTAACATTGAGTGAGCGATTTTTGATTTGAAATACTAGCAACATTTGAGATAGGAGTCATCGCGTGGATCGGCCGGCTGCACACGACCCACCAGTTTACCGCGACTCCAGCATCTCATAGTTTCCCACGCCTCAAGGTTATGGAACGAATTAAACTCATATCTCGAGGTACCACTGTGTTTTATTTTATTGCTTATTGTTTTATGAAGAGAAGTTTCGGAAAGAGATCAATGAAATGACTTGTCCAAAATATTCAAACCAATGAGATTCTTTTTTTTATGAAACAACTTTATTTTGGCGCACAATAGTCTCATTAAGAGCAATCTGTCCTCACAATTTATGGCTTCGTTTTGCTGGCCTCCACCTTATTCCGTCCTGGGGAAGACTGTGCTGTTATAAAGACCCCTTCACTGCCCAGCGGGGAGAGGTGGGTAGGATGGTGCTTGTGTCCCTGTGGGGTTAGGTTCTCAGGTTTTCCAAGGTGCTTTGTCTGCCCAGGTGGCCAGGAATGGTGTGAAGTGTCAATAACCCTCCTTCTCTGCCTTTGCTCTGAAGCAGGGCTGCCTGGAACATTTACAGCAACAGTAAATGTAGATGTGGACAGAGGTGGGAGGGGCGGGGGAAAGAATGACTTATAATTTAAAATGAGGACAAAAGCCAGACTGGCAGGGCAGATCATGCAGGCAACTGAAAATACCTTGAGGTTTACTCTGAGAAGTGAAACCACAGAGAGCAGATAGTTTTGAGCAGAGGGGCGCCAGGAGGATTTGGGGTGACAAAGGATTACAGGAAGGTAAGGGGAAGGTAAGTGGTCCCAGTGAGAGCGGTTGGGTTGCAGCAGGCAAGCAGTAGTGGAAGCAGGAAGAATGGGGTGGATATTGTATACATTTCCAAGGTAGACCAGACAGAATTTTCTTTCTTTCTTTTCTTTCTTCCTTCCTTCCTTTCTTTCTTTTTTATAAATATATTTTATTGATTTTTACAGAGGAAGGGAAAGAGATAGAGAGTTAGAAACATCCATGAGAGAGAGACATCGATCAGCCGCCTCCTGCACGTCCCCTACTGGGGATGTGCCCGCAACCAAGATACATGCCCTTGACCCGAATCGAACCTGAGACCTTTCAGTCCCCAGGCTGATGCTCTATCCATTGAGCCAAACCGGTTTTGGCCAGACAGCATTTTCTAATAGACTGGCTCTCAGGTGTGAATAGGAGGAATCAAGAGCAAATGAAAGGTTTTGATCCTTCAAGGGGTGATGTCAAGGAGCGGGTTGGGTACACAAGTTGAGCTGCCAGTGAAAGTTACTGTCATATCCCGCTGTTCATAGCTGTGTCTACTTTGGAGGAGAAGTTCAACATGACTGAAAGTTTTCTCTACTCCACACACCCCTTTATTCTGCATTGCTCATACTAATTTAAGAGAAGAAGAGAAAATAGTTAATTCTGAGAAGGTCGGGTGACAAAGCTAGAAGATGAAATGAACAACGAACCATTTAGGAAGGAAGGAAATACAGAAGTGTTTGCTGCTGAGCACTAAGCTTGGGCATGCTCACAGTGTTGGCACTAAGTCAAGCATTGTGCCACAGCGTGAAGAGTGTCATCTCTTAGAGATGACAAAGAAATGTGCCCACAACAGTCCTATGGAGGTCAGAGCAGTGGCTTTCTGCTGCAAGGTGACTGCTGACGAGGCAGAGCATTGGCCAAAAGAGAGCGGGCATGGGAGGTTGTGTGAAAACCATAGACAAAGGTCAGAGATGAGAATATGGCACATTTGGGGAAGCAAAGGTAGGTTTGTATGAGTGGGGTACAGGGGTAGGGAGGGGAAGAGAGAAGGCTATTCTGTGTAAATCGGCCCTTCCCACACTGAATTTTGTGAACTCTTGTGACCACCACATGTACAGAGATGTTTCCCAAGAGGCAGAGGTGGCCCTAGCCTGTGGGCTGGTGGAGAGAATGTCGGCCTATGGACTGAAGGGTCCCCGGTTCAGTTCTGGTCAAGGGCACATGCCTGGGTTGTGAGCTCGATCCCCCATAAGGGGTGTGCAGAAGGCAGCCGATCAATGATTCTCTCTCATCATTGATGATTCTATCTCCCTCTCTCACTCCCTCTCCCTGCCTCTCTGAAATAAAAAGAGGCGGAGGTGGACACTCAACAAGAGATCAACACCCCAATGCCTCCCAGTAATGAAACAGTTCTTCCCCTTTAAGTTCTGTGTTAATAGGTTAGTCCTATTACATACAGTGGTACCTCGAGATACGAGTTTAATTCGTTCCGTAACCTTGAGGCGTGGGAAACTATGAGACGCTCGAGTCGCGGTAAACTGGTGGGTCGTGTGCAGCAGGCCGATCCTCGCGATTACTCGTATCTCAACTGTTGCTCGTATTTCAAAAATCGCTCGCTCCACGGCTCGTATCTCAAAAATCTCGTATGTTAGGGCACTTGTATCTTGAGGTACCACTGTAATTTACAAATACTACTTGAAAAAATTTGAAAGTTCCTGCAAATAAGCTAAGAAGAAGATTTGAGTTTGGTTAGTAATCTTTAGGTAATTAAAAAAAGAAAACAATGTATTATTAAAATATTCTCAAATATTAATGGTTGATGTCTGAGAACTCACTCTCTGTGGCAGACGGGCACTGCCTGTTGCTCATACTGATGTCCTGTGGGTGGACTGCAGGAACCTGTATCTTTTGATCCTATGAGAAGCCAAGTGAGATATTGGGCCACACTAGCTAGTCTGTTTCACCCTGGTGCTGGGCAAATCCTATAATTTCCTCTGAATAGCGTGATATGAAATGGATAGATAGCACTATATCAAGGTGATATTCTTTTAAAAACATATTTTGATTGATTTCAAAGAGGAAGGGAGAGGGAGAGAGCAATAAATAGAAACATCAATGATGAGAGAGAATCATTGATCAGCTGGGTCTTGCACGCCCCACACTGGGAACGGAGCCCCCAAACCCCGGGCAAGTTCAAAGGTTGAGACTCAACCACTGAGCCATGCCAGCCAGGATTCTATTTTTCACTTTATTGTCAGTATGTTTCCCCATCGTCTGTGCAGTTTTGACAGACACGGATGTTTCTTCCCCCATAAAGAGACTGTACCCACTCCTAGTAGGAAGCCAGCCTGTACTTGTAAAGCATCAGCACTTCGGCAAACCGCTATGAAATATTCCATTATTAGTGATCCCTGTTTCATGAAGCCTTGAGGGAAATTATCACGTCATCACCTAATTATCACACTATTCTGGAGCATCCGGCACCCATATAATCTGTGAGGTCAGCATATTCATCACCACAGAGGACACACAAATTGGTGTAAAGAGCACGTTTGAATTCTGCCATTACCAGGCACCAACTGTGTGGTCTTTGGGGAGTCACTTAACATCTCTGTGCCTTGATTTCCTGATTTGTTAAATGAGCGATAATCATCACATGTATGTCATTAGTTGATCAAGGTGAACAATCTCATTAGTTAATTTATTTAAAAAAAAGAAAAGAAAAAAGAACAAACCCGTGTGGTTATTGTGAGGATTAAATGAGGTATTTTTTTAAATATATTTTTTTGATTTTTTTTTTTTTTTACAGAGTGGAAGAGGGAGGGAGAGAGAGTTAGAAACATTGATGAGAGAGAGACATCGATCAGCTGCCTCAGGCATGCCCCCTACTGGGGATGTGGCCACAATCAAGGTACATGCCTTGACCGGAATCGAACCTGGGACCTTTCAATCTGCAGGCTGACACTCTATCCACTGAACCAAACCGGTTTCGGCTCAATGAGGTATTTTTATGAATGCATTGGGTTCAGAATAATACTTGCCGCCATGAGGTGAGTGCTATAAAATATTCGCTATTATTTTTATCTTCAGATAAGTGGAGGGGCAGAGTTGATCAGTTATTTTGCCCGGGTAGGAACTCAACGATGCAAGGGATTTGTGGGAAATGATTTCCTGAATCAGAGTTCTGTGGAATAGGTTCCAGAGATGTCTCACTTCCCCTAATTCTTTTTACCACTTTCTAAGTCTATAACAGGATCCTCTTCAGGCTTTGAGCAATCACCTACCCTTTGAATAACTTCCTTTCAGGTTTAAGCTGGTCTGAGTTGCTCTCTGCTCTTTGTAAACAAAGGCCCGGAAGAGAGTCCATCCGCATTTGGATGTTTAAGGAAGTGGCTCAGGGGGATGATGAATCTCGCTCCAGGTTTTGAAGTGAATAGGATAGAAGGAATTCAACTCAGATTATCCTTACTCTACCCTGTTTCCCGAAAGTAAGACATCTCCCCAAAATAAGACCTACTTCCAGTTTTGCCTCTCGCTGTAATAGAAGGCATCCCCCCAAAAATAAGACCTCCCAGATAATAAGGCCTCCTCCGAGCGTAAGGCCTCCCCGGAATATAAGGCCCTCAAAGCTACCTGATTTAAAAAGACCTCGCCCTGCCTGAACAGCTCCAGCTGTGCTGCGGCCCATCAGTGAGCTGGTTTGTGATGACAATGACTACCGTACCATAGACAGGTAATAAATTTCCCTTTTTTTTTTTTGTTCAACAATAAATGTATACCGTATTCTTCTTCATGGAAAAATAAGACATCCCCTGAAAATAAGACCTAGTGCATCTTTGGGAGCAAAAATTAATGTAAGATACTTTCTTATTTTGGGGAAAACAGAGTAAGATTTCAGTTTTCTATTACATGGTCAATACATTTATTTAGTAAATGGTTACATGGGTTTTTTGTTTTTTGTTTTATACTGAAAAGAAAGGATTTTTAATTTTTTTGGACACCATAAGGCAATTACCAGTAGAGTACTAAGATACTTAATGACACTTTATTGTTTTGGCACTTTTCATTGGTAAAAGCTCTCTCTGCCTAACATGAGCCTGATCTTGTCTATGTTTATTCATCTGGAGCACCTGCTGAGTGCAAAGCTGAGTGCAAGACAAATGTTTCAAACTACAGAATCAAGTGTGCGAAGTGTGCATTATAGTGTCGTACGATACTTAGTTCACCAATAAAAATGAACTGCGGTTGAAATATTTCACAGTAAGTCCTGGAGAAAATGATGTGTACAGCGTGGTGTGAACAAAGACACCCTCCAGAGTGTGACGAATGCTATACATCTGGTTGCCCCGGTTCCTGGGGATGCGTTATTTCCTTAATCTGAACTACCCTAGTCATTGTGTCAGTTCAGGGACCTCAGGACATGCCATTATAATTGCTTCAGAATTGTGTGGCGTCTTGTAGACATGAATTGGTCTGTGCCCCTTCGTGCTGTGGTGTTGAGGCTTTGCTGATGATGACAGGGCCATCAAAGCTCATTGGGAACCAAAAATGCCAACTTAAACCATAAACCCAGGGAATAAGTAGGAGTTCGAATTGGACTAGGAAGCCAGAAATGGGTCTAGAGACGAGCCATGGTTGAATGTGAAATTAGGAATAAAGGGAGCCATAATCAAGAAAGAGAGAGAGAGAGAGAGAGAGAGAGAGAGAGAGAGAGAGAGAGAGAGAGAATCATAGTGGACAGAGCTAAAAATCTTGAGGTGTCAGCTTTCTTAATGCTTGGATGCCCAGGACGGTGATTCTCCATCTGAGTCACATAGTCTCTCCTCTGTGACAATACCTGTAAGATTTTAACAAGGAGTTTTTACGTGGGTGGATCTGACCTGTTCCTGCGCTTAAGGACAGCTTCATGCATCCCACGACACCTGCACTAACTGAGGAACTAAGCCAATAACTTACGGTACACGACAGCTAAACAATGGCCATCCCACCAGCAGTCAGAGGAAATAATCCCCTTCACACTCATGTCCAGCTTCAACTTTCAAAAATTCAAGAAATTTCTGTACAAGATAAGAGATGAAGCAGAAGGCTTGTCATGAAAATCAGCAGCCTCCTGTATATCCTCCACATCCTCGGGAAATATTAATAGCTTCTGTATTTGCCTGTTCTAGTGATTACTCTCAGATTCCCTTGATTTGTTGACATATCTACTTACTTACACATTCAAAATAATAAGATTTAGTTGACACTTTACTCTCTTTTCCATCATCTTACCATCATTTTTGCTATCATTCTTCTGTTAGCTACATTCATGCCTTTAAGTAATGTAGTCTTTCTTACTCCATCAGGTTGAAGCAATATCTTCTGACACCTTGAAAGATGCGGCTGCCAATGCCTCTGCTCTTGTCTTTGCCTCTACTTCCTCCTCCTCTCCACCTTAGGCCTGCTCTACCTTTACTTTTATACTCTCAAGGTTCTGACATTTACAGCACGTTGTATTCTCCCACCACCGAAAGATTGCGTATGTGTACACAACTTGAATCCAACACGTGAAAAATGGGCTAGTGAGTCTGTTCTGTTTGCTCCTTTGGAGGTTTGATTTTAAGTTGTTGTTTTCCTTCAGATGGCGATCTCTCGTTGTTTGTTCATGTTTCAGGATTAAGGACTTGGTTGAAGGTGAAGGAAGCCAGTCTCCTGTTGGTGTGTGTGTCTTTTCCCTGCGAGGCCTTTTCAATGAAGAGAGAATATTCCTCCGAGCTCTCTGCATGGACAAGGGCTGATCAGCTGTCCTTACCAATGTGAGGATGAGCAGGACAAAAGCGAGTTTCAGAGTAGGGTACCCAACAATCCAGAATGGGAGTGGTTTCTTCCAGAATTCCAGAGCCGTCCCATCAAGCCTGTATTCCCACAGTAATATGGTACATTTATTGGAACCTCTCAGTGTTTGCCAGTATAAACTTGGGAACTAAAGGGAATTTCACAGTTAAGATATTCGGTCTTCATAGAAACAGAGTAGACAAGTGGTTGCCAGGAGAACTGTGGCAACAGAAATACGGAGAGGCTGGCAAAGGGTATAAATGTTGAGTTAGAAGCTGGATCCGTTCTGAGGACCCAATGGGAAAATGGTAGCCATAGCTGATAACCCTGGACGGCATAATTAAAATCTGCTCTCAGAGTAGAACTTAAATATTCTCACCAAAAAAAGAAAAGTTAAATATGAGAGGGGGCGGATGTGTTCATTAACTCCATGGGGAGGGGATCCTTTCACAGCATGTACATATATGAAACCATCACCCTGTTCACTTTATTTTTTTAAATATTTGTATTCATTTCAGAGAGGAAGGGAGAGGGAGAGAGAGCTAGAAGCATCAATGATGGGAGAGAATCATTGACCAGCTGCCTTCCGCACACCCCATATTGGGGATCAAGCCTGAAACCCAGGCATGTGCCCTGACTAGAAATAGAACCGTGACCTCCTGGTTCATAGGTTGACCCTCAACCACTGAGCTACGCCAGCCGGGCCATGTAGTACACTTTAAATATCTTACAGCTTTATTTGTCAAATGTACCGCAATAAAACTGGGAAAATGTATTATTTCTGAAGGTATTTCCAAATCATACTTCTTTGTCTGTCTAGCTCTCACCCATCCGACTGGATTCTCACTCTTCTTTGCTGTCATCCTCCTCCGCATATTTTGCACGTTTTTAATCTGTCGAAGGACTTCCACTCTGTTCCTGTCGAACAGACATTTGTTAAAAATCTCTTATCTTTGTAGAGCCCTTTTCTCTGATGTAATGCCGTTCTTTGTATAGTATCATCTCACTGGGGGTATTGGAAGGAGTAGAGATAAAACACTGGCTGTAGGTCTGCAGAGTTGATTCAGAAAACCAACAATGGCTTTTGGATACCTCTTTGGAAAGACCTCACAAACTTACCTCGAATTAAAAAAAAGAAGTTAATATCTATATAATACATTGAAATACAGTGGTACCTCGAGATACGAGTTGAATTCATTTCGTAACCTTGAGGCGTGGGAAACTATGAGACGCTCAAGTCGCGGTAAACTGGTGGGTCGTGTGCAGCCGGCCTATTTGCGCGATGACTCCTATCTCAAATGTTGCTCGTATTTCAAAGCAAAAATCGCTCACTCGACGGCTCGTATCTCAAAAATCTCGTATGTTAGGGCACTCGTATCTCGAGGTACCACTGTTAGCATAAAGCTACTTACACTTTTAATTTTATTCATCAGGACATAGAGCAAGGTCTGATGTCATGGAGCCATCATTTCTCTCCGTCAAGGAAATACCCGGACGTTTGGAAGATCGGAGTAGGGACATTTCGATCCTATAGTAAAGTCTGATATTTCCCCTGGGGCAACCTGGGGTTATTTGTGTTGGCTCCAGAGTGTTTGTTTCTGGGGAGGCAGGCATAACTGAGAGAGCCTCCAGGAAAATTTTCAAAATTTCAAAGAAACGATTTCCCTGGAAATCATGAAGACTCTGCTTCTTCGGACTCCCTGCTGGCTGGTGTGGAGATGTCCCCATGCCTCAGAGAAGGGTCATGTGCCCAGGAACTGAGAACAGAGCCAACGCCATCCTTTCAGTTAACACGGTGAAGACGGGGGAGACAGGAGAACCCGAATTCAGCAGCAACAGGTGTAACCTCAGCAGGAGATCAACATGTCTAACAAATGGACATGAAGGAAGAATTCTGAGGTGCAAAAGAAGAAGCCAGGGTTAGGTATATAAGCATTTTTGAATGATCTCTCTGCTGATTTCATGTTTCCAGAAAGGTGGAGGTTTGCATCGAAAATGGAAAGTTATTCCTTGAGGGTTGACTTGCTCATGCACTTACTCATTCATTTATTCATTCATTCCACAGATATTTATTGAGCAAGCATTAAGCTACTTAATTTTCCATGGGGAAAATTCAGACTTAGTTTATAATCCTAGAGCAGCGGTTCTCAACCTGTGGGTCGCGAACAGCTAGCAGGGTCTCCTAAGACCATCAGAAAACACAGATCTTTACATTAAGATCCAGAACAGTAGCAAATTACAGTTATGAAGGGGCGACAAAAATAATTTTACGGTTGGGGATCACCACAACATAAAGAACTGTATTAAAGGGTTGCGGCATTAGGAAGGTTGAGAACCACTGTAGAGAGTTTAAGATCTCATGTAGACCCAAACCAGTATTGAATTTGGATAGTCTTTCCTAAGATCTAGCTGGAGCCAAAGCATAGCATGGTAATTCCACAGATTTTGCCATGACTAACGTGTCCTTCCATGTTAATCGCAGTTCAGCCATTTATGAAAGTTTTCCAATACAAATATTGGCATTCACAGAGTAAACACATTCGCATGAGCATGGGCAGTCTTAACCACCAGTTGAAAATTACCTTTGTAGCTAACATACTACTCTCAGCAATACTGTGGCACAAATGATATGGGTTCTCCAAGTTTTTCAAAGAGAAAGTTAAAGTTAATGTTCTGAAGCCTTAATGGCACCACGAAGTTTTGAAGGGGCACAGAAACTTCATTTCATTTCCAGCTGGGAAAATAGAAACATGGCTAGTGGCTCACTGAGGTCAGATTCCAGCATCGATGTGTTGGGTTGTGATCAACGCTTGCCTCCCTCTTCTTTTTCCTGATCACTACCCGAATGTCTGCCTGGAGACGGGGGATGGATAAGGGACGTGGGAGAGTCGGTGCAGTCAGACCGTCTGCCCTTAGAAATCAACTTGAGGGAAAGTTTGATGGGAAGGAATGAACTGAGCGTGCATTTCACAAGCGAAAACTACATCAAAGGGGCAGAGAGAAACCACTTGAAAATAAAAATGTTGTTTTGATTGAAACCGGGCAGAAAGCCAAAAGTACTGGAAGGAAACTCTTAAACATACTGAAGTGTTTCTGGATCAAACACTCCATAAATCCAGGGTAAAATGTGACATTTTTTTTGTAGTAAACTGTGAGGCTGCATCAAAATGGGTTTCTTGCTGGACTTGAGTTGAGCTGTTCTCATGAAAGTTCTTTCTTTCTAAATGAAAGCATAGGTGTAAATGCATGTTTACATGTAAGGTGGATTTATCTATTGTAGACATGAATGAGAATTTCTCACCGGGAATTATGAAACATTACAGGCTTCTGTTTTCACAAATGTCTTTGATTACAAAGAAGTCATTTCATAGATTTCACGGAAACCCTTTTTAAAACAACTAAACATTCTTAGTAGATAACAATATCTAAATATAGAAATGATTCATAAAAAATGCCAGCTATATGACATTCTTTTAAAAAAACATCCAATAGCCAAAACCAGTTTGGCTCAGTGGATAGTGTCGGCCTGTAGACTGAGGGGTCCTAGGTTCAATTCCGGTCAGGGGCATGTACCTTGTTTGTGGGCACATCTCTAGTGTAAGGTGTGCAGGAGGCAGCTGATCGATGTCTCTCTCTCACTGATGTTTCTAACTTTCTATCCCTCTCCCTTCCTCTCTGTAAAAAAACAATAAAATATATTTAAAGAAATAAAAAATCATCCAATAATACCTCAATTGACAGATAATTATAGTCAGAAGCTGAAGAGATGGAAAATAAAAATAAGCAAACTGTAATATTAAATGGAATGATGAGGAATCTGGCAATGGAATGCAGTAATATTATCTATACAATATTAAAACAGACATTGAAAATATTAAATTATTTTATGATATATGTAACATTAAGAATCACATAATGGCAATTGCTATGTAATCCTTTAGATTATATTCATAAAGACCAGTATATAAACGAGAAAAACTTTAAAAATGGAAAGTTGAACACTAGTAGAATGGAGTATATGTGTTCTAAAACACTGCAGAGTATATCAGTAAAATAAAACATTTTAGAAATTCCACAGAGTAAAAGAAAGAAACAAATAAAACACAAAGGAAGCAGCAAGAACGTAAAACAAGGTAACAGAAGCCGAACACAGGTGTTAGAACTGAGCTGAGGATGAAGATGTGTGCGCTGTTTGAGAGAAACCAGCCATCACAAGCAACATCATTAAATGACACCTACTCTAGATATTCTGTGGCCATTTGTAAAGTCACAAAGGTGAAGAAAAACCTCTGAGAGCATATACAAGCAACTCAAAAGGGCTCTTTACAGACGGAGCTCTTGGATGAGGTCCAGCAAAAAGCAGATTGACTGAAAGAATCCTATAAAAAAAAGTGCAAAAAGGTTGCAAGCAGAAGAGCAGGTAGTTTTATTAGGCAAAGGGAAGATTTAGGATAGGAGAATCAGATATGTAGGATGCCGGGTAAAAGCGTTAAGTAGCTGGAGAGCATTAAGTGGGGCAAAGAACATGAAATTCTTTTTTTTTTTTAAATATATTTTATTGCTTTTTTACAGAGAGGAAGGGAGAGAGATAGAAAGTCAGAAACATCGATGAGAGAGAGACATCGATCAGCCGCCTCCTGCACACCCTACACTGGAGATGTGCTTGCAAGCAAGGTACATGCTCCCGACCAGAATCGAAGCTGGGACCCTTCAGTCCACAGGCTGACGCTCTATCCACTGAGCCAAACTGGTCTCGGCAGAATATTAAATTCTTTAATGTGAAAATGAAAGTGTAAAGGACTAACAGATTTTAGTCAATTGTTATGTAATCTTGCAGTGGGCAGTGCTCTGTAAGCTGATCATAAAGCCAAAACCTTAAGGGGAAAACAGATTGATCTTTTCTTTTTTTTCTTATTGATTAAAGTATTGCATATGTCTCCCCTCCCCCGCCGGCCCCATTAACCTCTCCCCGGTTCCCCTCCTCCCCCTAGCACATGCCCTCACCCCCTTACTGTCTGTGTCCATTGGTTCTGCTTATATGCATGCATACAAGACCTTTGGTTGATCTCTAACCCCCTCCCCTGCCTTCCCTCTGAGGTTTGATGGTCTGTTGGATGCTTCTCTGTCTCTGGATCTATTTTTGCTCATCAGTTATATGTATCTCTCTCCGACTGGCTTATTTCACTTAGCATAATGCTCTCCATGTCCATCCATGCTGTTGCAAATGGTAAGAGTCCCTTCCTTTCTACAGCTTCGGAGTATTCCATCGTGTAGATGTACCATAGTGTTTTTAATCTACTCATCTGCTGATGGGCACTTAGGCTGTTTCCAAATGTTAGCTATGATGAATTGTGCTAAAGGACTTAAACATATGATGGGAAACCATAAAAAACCATAAAAACCTTAGAGGAGCACTAACTAGTTTGGCTCAGTGGATAGAGCATTGGCCTACGGACTAAAGAGTACCCGGTTTGATTCCAGTCAAGGCCATGTACCTTAGTTGTGGGCACATCCTCAGTTGGGAGTGTGCAGGAGGCAGCTGATCAATGTTTCTCTCTCATCGATGTTTCTAACTCTCTATCCATATCCTTTCCTCTGTAAAAACTCAATAAAGTATATTTAAAAAAATCTTAGAGGAATTCACAGGCAGCAAAATATCAGACATATGTTGTAGCAATATCTTTACCGATACATCTCTTAGGGCAATGGAAACCAAGGAGAAAATCAACAAATGACTACATCAAAATAAAAAGCTTCTGCACAGCAAAAGAAATCAACAAAACAACATAAGAGCCCACTGCACGGGAGAACATATTTGCCAATGTTCCATCCGATAAGGGTTTAATCTCCAACATTTACAGGGAACTCATAATCTTAACAAACAGAAGGTAAACTATCCAGTCAAAAAAATGGGCAAAGGACCTCAATAGACACTTTTTGAAAGAGAACATACAGAAGGCCAAGAGACATATGAAAACATGATCAAAGTCACTAATCATCTGAGAGATGCAAATCAAAATGACAAGGAGGTACCATCTCACACCTGTCAGAATAGCTGTCATCAACAAACCAAGTGCTGGCAAGGATGCGGAGAAAAAGGAACCCTCATGCACTGCTGGTGGGAATGCAGACTGGTGCAGCCACTGTGGAGAACAGTATGGAGTTTCCTCAAAAAACTAAAAATGGATCTCCCATTTGACCCAGTGATCCCACTTCCAGGACTATATCCCAAGAAACCAGAAACACCAATCAGAAAGACTATATGTACCCATATGTTCATAGCAGACAGACTGATCTTTAAGGTTCAAAATTTCACCCTCTACAATATCTTTAACAAAGGACAGGTCAACAATATAATGAAAAGGCGGTAAGTAGCAAATCTGGGGAAATGTTTGCAATGTTTATGACAGACAACTGAAGAAAGATTTGAATGTTAAAACAACTCTTAAAATACTAAAAGTAATTGTACAAACTCAACAGAAAATGAGTATATCACAAGATGAGGCAAAAAAATAAGAGAAATGGGAGTAGAAAATACACGTGAAAAAATAAAAAGGTTAACCCAATTAGAGACCAAAGAAATGCAAAATAAATGTCAACAAATTTCAGTGTTCGCCTGCTAAATTTATAAGTAGTCTTTTCTTGTCATTTTGTTTAAAAAATAATGGCATCTTTGAGTTTGCAGGTTACTTGAAAATTCTCATACATTGTTCATGGGCATATAAATTAGCAATTTTCCTTAGAGGCATTTGCGTAACTTGTATCAAAAACCTTAAAATATTCATTTTCTTTGACTCAGTAATTTAACTTTCCAGAATTTATTCTGGAGGAAAAAAATACAATGTGTTCATAAGGGAGTTCAGCCCAGATGTATTTATGCTAGAAAGATGTTTCCTTTCTGTTGTATTAGACTAAAGATAAATCTTAAAGTAGTATATTTAGCAATCATTAAAATTTATGTTTCTGAAATACATGTAATGACAGATAATTCCCATGGTATAACATGAAGTGAAAAGAGTAAGTTAATAAATTTTTATTACTCAAATTCTCTATTACATTATATTTATAAAAGGAAAAGCAAATAAAAAGAAATATAAAACATAACTGATGTTTCTGGTGAAAGAATTATGAGTGGTTTTTATTTTATTGGCTTATATATTTTTAAAATTAACTGTAATCAAACATCAATAATAACATGTGATTTAAAAATACCAAATGCTTAAAGAAATATAATTTGAGATTTTTTCCTCTCAGCTTGAATAATTTCAAAATTATTTCTGATTTCCCAGGTAGAATTATTGATCTTTCTTTTTTTTATTTAAACATATTTTATTGATTTTTTACAGAGAGGAAAGGAGAGGGATAGAGAGTTAGAAACATCGATGAGAGACATCGATCAGTGGCCTCCTGCACGCTCCCTACTGGGGATGTGCCCGCAACCAAGATACATGCCCTTGATCGGAATCGAACCTGGGACCTTTCAGTCCACAGGCCCAAGCTCTATCCACTGAGCCACACCGGTTTCGGCCGGTCTTTCTTTTATGTCACCCCAAAATGAAGTATGTTTTTTAAAAAATGTATTTGTTGAAATATCTGTCTTTATGTCTTAGACTATTAGCTCCTCAGTTGGAGGTGTCCAATTTTAGAAACATAAAAAGACTCACTCAGTAGTAAGGTATTTTCTAAATATTGATGTTTATTAAATATTTGTTAAATTGAATACATTTATTCCACTTTTATTAGGAAGAAGGAAATTTCTAGAAAGACTAAGTGGTTTATAAAATTATCTAATAATAAAAACCCTTTGAATGTAGGCGTTTTAATTTTGTATATTTTTAATTTGATAACTTAAATATTCATGCATTAAAAAAATGGTCTGATCTTGTTTTATCTTCTTTTATGTTGCTTAGCCATTTATATATTTCTAACTAACCTATAGGAATCTTCTTGTAATATACACGTTATAATAAGTAGAGAATTCGGAATAAATGTCTAACTTTAAAAATCCTGTTGTTACTTATTTAACAGCCCATCATGCTTAACTTGAGTGAGGAGTGCTCTGACAGGAAGTGTAATGAATTTCCACCAATTAAAATTCTAAAGTCAGCATATTTTCCTAATTTTCACATATATTACTCTCCTTTCCCTCGAGAAGTCATATATATTTTTTTTCTCCTTGGAAATTCTAAATGAGAAAAATAATAACAGAAACCAAATGAATAACATCATGGTGCCCTTGAGATGCAGGTGGCACATGGAACAGGTACGCCCAGGGCAAAGTGCTAAATATAAGCCGGATAAAAATTACCCGAAGGGACTTCGCAGCTATAATTACTGAATATCTACAGGAGGAATCTTATGTTTATCCTTTTCCTGCTGCCAATCAGGTGACATGTTAAGGCCTCTCTCGTACTCTATTGCTAGATGGAGGTTTAAAATCTAACGGAGCGAAGTAAACAACCAGAAAGGAACTTTGTGATTTAAAAATCACTGAATTGTGAGGATCCTATGGTTTATGCCTATTTTTCTGGAGTAATTATGGGGAGTGTTTCTTTTCATTCTCTTAGTGTTGAAGGATGTTTTTGTCATCACCCTAACTCTAAGGTATATTAACAATAACAGATGGCTAATAGATGTGTGTGACCTTGGAGGATGTAAGAGCTGAGAATTTTCCACCGTGGTCTCCCAATGATCTTGCCCCTGGCAGCTGCTCCTCCAACTCTCCCACGTGACACAATCCACAGCTCTTCCTCTTCATCCCTGAGATAAAATCCAGGCGGTGCCAACAATGGCTGCTAATCCACATGGAAATCCCTCTCTTCCCACTTCCGGAACTAGCTGAACTTCCACTGACCTCCTTCCTGCATCGACAGCCCCTCACACATTCCAACCCTCCCCCCACTCAGAATGCTCCTTCACTCTTTTGAACCCTCTCATGCTGGGCATTTTTGGAATAAAATCTTATCCTAGTGGGACTCTGGTTGATTCTCTGTCCCCAGTAGGAAATGCTCCAGGAACTCAGAGGTGAGGTACGAGAGTTTTCTTCTACCTGTTCGGTCAGTGGAGATGGTAGAGTGGGAGAAATATTTGAATTGTGTGCAGATGAAAGGATAGGTTTTTATATTGTATTTATATCTCAGAATCAGCAACGAGTTTCACCCTGAAATGATTGTAAGACAAAATTGGAAGCTGGAGAACTCCTTGCGAAGGCAAATACATGAGTAAGTGTGCCATGAGAGTGTAAATAAAGCCAGCAGGTATAGAAAGGCTCATTCTAGAGGGAACTTTAGTTTTCTCCAAAGCTTTTTCAGGATGAATAGATTCCTAAAACTTGCATACTTTATAATCTGCATAGTATTCAAAAAATGTCACTTCATAGAGTCTTTAAAAACTGTCATCTCTGTATAGCAAGGGCCACAGATTTCAGAGAAATATTGCAAGAATCCTTTGACTTACTGACTGCTACAAAAAATTAGGTTACCAAAAAATGCCACATTTTTCTAAAAGATAAATAGGAAAATATCTATTAGGTTGTGCTCTAAAATGAAAATAGCAGTTATCTCTAGTTGTAAGAGATAACTACATATATTCTTTAATATTTCTACAATGGGTGCATTTGGCTGATATCTACCCAATTCATTTCTCTCTGGGGACTCATCTCTCTCATCCACCCACAAGGTCAAACTGTTACCACTTAGAAGCCCAACACTGATCCCTGGCTAATCAAATTTGAATATATGATACAAATTGGGCAGTTTATTCAGTAGAAATTTGGAACACTCAGATTCTTTGCAGGTCTCTAGCTACAAAACTTTGAAATCATTTGAGTTATTAGAAACAAATGAAAAATTTTCTGCCATGTAACTGTGTTTTTAAAAAAATATATTTTATTGATTTTTTTACAGAGAAGAAGGGAGGGAAGAGTTAGAAACATTGATGAGAGAGAAACATCGATTAGGTGCCTCCTGCACACCCCCTACTTGGAATGTGCCCGCAACCAAGGTATATGCCCTTGACCAGAATCAAACCTGGGACCTTTCAGTCCGCAGGCTGACGCTCTATCCACTGAGTCAAACCCGTTTCAGCTGTAACAGTGTTAAAGGGAGCTGAATTCCATGAAATCAATTCAAACGTATTCAAAACATAAACCATATGATAGATGAGTCATACTTATGAATAAATGCAAAAGTATTAAACGTTAGTAAATCCAGCCAAGCATTATAAGAATAACTCAACATCTCTAATGAATTTTTCAGTAATTCTCACTAGAAAGCTTATTAACATAGTTAATCAATTCATATCCAAAGCAAAGGGTTTTTTATTATCTTGATAAATAGTAAGTTGTATTAAATACAACTGAATCTATATTAGCAAAAAAATTTTCTTGCTTTGAGAAATTTTCCACATTATGATAAATAGCTATCTTGTGCAGAGAACAGACTTGATAATTATCAGAGCATAAGGGGTTGGGGGAGTTGTTAAAAATGATGAAGGTATGAAAAAGTACAAATTGGTAGTTACAAAACAGCCACAGAGATGTAAAGCATAGCATAGAGAATGCTATATAATAATCCTATATAATAAAAGGCTAATATGCAAATTAACCAAATGGCTGAATGACTGGTCACTATGACCTGCACTGACTACCAGGAGGCAGATGCTCAACACAAGAGCTGCCCCCTGGAGGTTCGTGCACTCTGACAGGGGGGAGTGCTGCTCAGCCAGAAGCTGGGCTCATGGCTGGTTAGTGCAGGGCCACCTCTCCCACCTCCGTGGGCAGTGCCAAGGACATCCCATTGCCGGTTTAGGCCCACTCCCCGTGGCCATCAGTGGGACATTCCCTGAGGGCTCTTAAACTGTGAGAGGCACAGGCTGGGCTGAGGGACCCTCCTCCGCGAGTGCACTAATTTTGTTCACTGGGCCTCTAGTGTAGTCAATAATCATGTTGGGTATAGACTTTGTAAGGTATATAATTGTCTCATCACACTGATGTCCACCAGAAACTAAAAGGAAATTTAAAAAGAAAAGAGAAAAAAAGGAAATAGCCATCTTGAACTAATAGGTAACCTTAAATTTAGTGTTGAAAAATTAGGAGCATTGACATTTAATTCTGGAACAAGAAATGTTTTACAACTTTTATAGCCCATTGAATTAGATAAGGAAACAAAAGAAGTAATAGAAAAGATGAGGATGAGTATTGTTATTTTCAGGTAACAATTTCATAGATGGAAAGTACAAAATAGCCAAATCAAAAAATGATTAAAAATATATGTAAATAAAAATGGTCAATATTAAATAGTTAGAAAGTGAAATGAAGAGAGAGATAGCACCCACAATAAAATCTACTTTATAAATTTTCCAGGAATAACAAATATTTGTACCAGGTTAAATTTTGTCTATCTTATATTAAACTACTTTATAGAATTTTAATAATTGGACATAGATTGTGGTAGTCTGATTTCATTAATGGCTTTGTATTTTTTCTCTGTAATTTAATAGCAGTCTTCCTTCCTGATTCTTAGCTAAGCTGTGTGTCTTGCTTTCTAGGAGGTTGGCCAATGTGAAACAAGCACAGACTTGCGAGGTTCTAACATATTAAGCCGCCTTCTTGCTCTCTTGTTTCTCTGTGATTAGCATGAACACATACTTGGCCAAGCATAAGTGATATGAGAGACATATGCGTGTGAGAGACAATTGGAAGAGATCTCAATTTTCCCAACCAAAACTATGCCAGATTCTTCTTGAGCCACCTGACAACAAATATGTGAGTGTCCAACGAAGATTCTAGAATCTTCCACCCGTTCTAAAGCTAACTATGGGTTGAACTCAGCCATCACCAGAAAGCAACCTAGCTAACCTGACGACTTGTGAGCAATGATTAGTTCTTAATGTTATCAGACACTGAATTTGGGGGTATTTTCTGATATATAGTAGCAAAGGCAACTGTAAACATGGATAAATAGATTAGAAAAAATACAGCTTTAGGTCTCTGGGGGTGAAGATTGATTATTTAGTATGTGATAACTGCTTTATGATGTTGAGAATAGACAGGCAAGTCAATCAATTAAGTTAGAAGTGCATCTTGCATTTTAAACCACATTAAATTCTAGATGAATCAAAGGTGTTGGAAATATGAGCAATCTTAGTAAGCATGACCTTGTAGTCATATAATAAAAAAGTAGATTATGTAATACAATAATGAAAAAGATCATATTGGGTTAAGTAATGAAATAAGAAATCTTTTATTCCACAAAAATTCTTCTTAGGGAAAATATTTATCCTTGTTCTAAAGGGTTATTTGAAGAACTTCCTCCATTGATATCAGCAAACAGGGTGCTGAGGTTGGAGGAAATTGAATTGCATTAATCTGTGTACTTGGAAGATTATACAACAAATGTTAACTAGTTACTAGTATTTCTGGATGGTGGAATTAAGAGTTTATTTTCCTTTGCATCTCTGTTATTTCTGAATTGTTTTACAAGAGACATGCTTTGCTTTTTGTTCCATTTTTTACATAACACTTTCCTTGTGATGTTTTGGGGGAAGAGATTGGCTGATTGTTGATTTCTAATTTATCTAACTTCGTATGGGCTCAGAGGACTGTCTATAGCAGTGGTTCTCAACCTGTGGGTCGTGACCCCTTTGGGGGTTGAACAACCCTTTCACAGGGGTCGCCTAAGACCATGGGAAAATGCAGATATTTACATCACGATGCATAACAGTAGCAAAATTTCATGGTTGGGGGTCACCACCACATGAGGAACTGTATGCAACGGTAGGCCTTAGGAAGGTTGAGAACCACTGGTCTATAGGATAATAATTCTTGAGTCTTTTTGAGACATCATTTATTAGTAGCCTTGCAGGTAGATTTGAGATGCTTTCATTTGGGGGGGATATGGTGTAAGAAGCTCTCTACTGTTAGACCAATGGATATTGGTTATTAATTATTAATTCTGTTATTTAAATCTTTACTCTCACTACTTTTGTCTGTTGCTCCATCAGTTTCTGAGAGCCATGTGCTCTGTTAATGATCGTGGAGCTGTCAAACCCATAGAAGTTCCCTCAGTTTTAGCTGTGTTTTAGGGTACATACATCCAGGTCATTGTTACACAGTCAACTTGATCACAAACTATGCAATGCTCCCTTTCCTTAACTCTTCCAAGCCTACCTCCTCATTCTCAGATGATTTTTATAACGTTTTATTTACATCAGAGGATGTAAAATATGTCCTACGGTAAATAGCAAACATGGGTATAAGGCCGGAAGAGAAATAAGATTTGTGAAAGAGGTTCTTAGGGACGGCAAAGGGAGGCAGAGAGAAGAAAGGGAAGAAGCCAACAAATTAGCTCCTGAAAGCATTCAGATCATTCCCATTGCTAGGAAACCACTTCACAATTTCCTGTCTCTGTCTCAGCTCCGAACAGCTGCTTTACTTATATTTGGCTTCATAGAAGGGCTTTAATTGCGGGGTGAAGAAGAGCCGGAGTGCCAGTGTTAGAGTGGAAAGGAGAATTACGATGATTCAAGAGAATTACGATGATTCAAAGTAATGCTAAAACAAATTATTCAGCATAATTGGTAAAGCCCATGCTTTTGAATTGGAGGCCGTGGCTCATCCCTTTCTCTCTAAAGGTATCCTAGTGGTGATGGCAAAGGTATTTCAGATGACCACTTAAAACTGCCTTTACATTTTCTCGGGGTGAAAGAAAAATAATGAATACTATTCATCTGTTTTCCTTCACTAGAACGGTCAAATGGGTACAGTTAACCTTCTTTCCCTTCTGTTATATCTTTTACTAAAAGAAGTCAATGGCTTTGTATTTTTCTTTGCTCTCTTGTTTCTCTGTGATTAGCATGAACACATACTTGGCCAAGCATAAGGGATATGAGAGACACTGATGTACACCAGAAACTAAATACAAAATAATAGTAAATGTAAACTGTAACCGAAAAGGAAATATCAAAAGTAAAGAGAAAAAAAGGAACTAGCCATCTTGAACTAATAGGTAACCTTATATTTAGTGTTGAAAAATTAGGAGGATTGACATTTAATGTACCTAAAAATTGTACCTAAAAATGAACCAAACAAGAATATCCCGTGGAGAACCAGTGAGTTCTGATCAGAGATATAAGATGTTTTAGGCTAATACACAAATATTAAAAGAGTGCCTCTCTAAAAGAATGGAAGGAATCATCAAAGTTTGCCCATAGCTAGAGTTTGTCTAATTCTAGTTTTATCGTGGGCTGTGCCACATGGAGATCTAGCAAACGAACCTTCCCCTGCATTCTACACTCTCATTTTTATCTTTGCCTGAACCCAGTAACTCCTTCTCTCTTCCTGCCTCCAACATTACTGGTGAAGTATTTGCTTCTCTTTTTTGTCCTATTTTTTTTTTCCAAAAAAATTAATGTTGTTTTCTTTAAAATAATTTTTAAAAGAAAGTGTGAGGTTGTTATAGAAATTAATGATTCCAAGCTATTTAAAGCTCTTCTGATACAGAAGCTATTTAAAACCCCACACACCTAGAATTATCCTGTTTTACTTAGTAGACACTCAAGATAATCCAGAGGAAACAGCCACCTCATAACACTTTCAACCACAACCTCCCAGGGGGTCTAGATCAGTAGCATCTACTATAATTTCTTCCATGATAAAAAGATTCCAAGACCGGTTTGGCTCAATGGATAGAGCATTGGCCTGCGGACTGAAAGGTCCCAGGTTCGATTCCGGTCAAGGGCATGTACCTTGATTGTGTGCAGGAGGCAGTTGATCGATGTTTCTCTCTCTCTTATCGATGTTTCTAACTCCCTATCCCTCTCCCTTCCTCTCTGTAAAAAAATCAATAAATATATATTTAAAAAAAAAAAAGGTTCACTGATAGCCCTGTCCAATGTGAGACCTACTAGCCTTTGGGTACTCTTAAACACTTGAAATGTGGCCGGTGGGATTTAAGAACCGACTTTAAAATTTTATGTCTCCTTTTAACTAATTGAAACTTAAATAATCGCATGGACGTAGTAGCTACTGTATTAGATAGTGTGATTGTAGATGGCCCTCACTGGCATGATTTTATTCATTCTTATTCCATAATATTTCTAGCTATCATGCCACTTTTCACCCACTGAGGGCAAGAGATGCAGAAGTACCCCTTGGATTTAAAACAGATTTAAGGGCTGACAAAAATTCTGAATGCATTTGGAAAGGGATGTGGGTGAGTGCTGTGCGCAAACCTAACTTTTGACAGTAGCTACTTAGGTGAACAGGTTAATTGTTGCAACAGTTGTTGTTACAACACAAAAGAGATGAGGTGACCATTTACGTAAGCCCAGACCTTTACAACTAATACTTTCTGACAGCTTCAAGGCCTTTCTGTTGCTCAAGTGTGTCTCTGTCTCTGTTACCTGTGGTTTGGACCGATACAGCAAGGTGCTAGAACATGTGGGAAATCACACTCTAGAAAAATGTGGCCCCATCCTATCCTTTCAGGAGCTTCTGAGATCTCACTCTGGCAATCTCTGCCCATATCCAAGAGGTGAACTTTACCTGATCCTCACCCCCTCCTCCCTCTAGATCTCCATATGATCATGAGTTTATCCCCTTCATGCCATGAAAAATGGATATTCACATCCATGTTCTTCTGGTGGAACGGTCTTATTTTTTCCTTCCTTAGAAAAGAACAAAATGTTCTTGGGTTGTAAACTTCCAGGGCAAAGATGATGCTCCCCTAACTGGTTAAATTCAATGTCAATTTCAGCATCAAAAAGTTTGAACACTAGCCCTAAGCTGTTGGGTTCAGTGGATAGAGCGTCAGCCTGTGGACTGAAGGGTCCCAGGTTCGATTCTGGTCAAGGGCGTGTACCTTGGTTGCAGGCTCATCCCCAATAAGGGGTGTGCAGGAGGCAGCTGATTGATGTCTCTCTCTCATTGATGTTTCTAACCTCTATTCCTCTCCTTCCTCTCTGTAAAAAAATCAATAAAATATATTTTTAAAAAAGAATATAAAAATCCTCTAAAAAAAAAAAAGTTTGAACACTAGCCCTAACCGGTTTGGTTCAGTGGATAGAAAGTCGAGTCGACTTGCGGACTGAAAGGTCCCAGGTTTGATTCTGGTCAAGGGCATGTACTTTGGTTGCGAGCTCATCCTCAATAAGGGGTGTGCAGGAGACAGCTGATTGATGTTTCTCTCTCATCGCGATTTTTCTAATTCTTTATCCCTTTCCCTTCCTCTCTGTAAAAAAAAAAATCAATAAAATATATATTTTTTAAAAGTTTGAACACTAAAAAGAAAGCACTTTTCTTGCTGCTGCCGAAGAGAGTGGAGCTTTAGGCTGCAATAGAAGGAATCTCTCTTCCTTTAAAAATGATACGTGTTACAGGATCGTGTCTAACACAGGCTGGGAAAAGTTGAAATATCTTGCAGATTCAGAGTGAGGCGAATGAAGCCAGGGATCTGGAGGGTAGCAATGCCCACGGCTGCTTCAGCCAACGTGCTGAGCCTGGCAGAGAGGCTCTCAGATAGGGTGGCTCCGGCCTTGTTTTCCGTGAAGTTTATTTCCCTGCGAAGCCATCCTAAAACATCTTATATCCCTGATCAGAACTCACTGGTTCTCCATGGGATATTCCTGTTTGGTTCATTTTTAGGGACATTATAAAGATGAACACGATGTGTTGTATCTTTTTAACTTGTGAAAATGAGTCAGGGTGAAAAATAAAAATGGAACTTTTACCATAACTTGTTTGTGTTTAGTAAATCACTCCAGGCTTTTCCCTGCACCCACCCACCCCCATCCTCTCTGTGTTGAAATGCCCTAACTTTCCCATGCACAATCTTGAGATGGGAAGGTGTCTGACTCAGAGATGAGTGCACCTGAGCTTTGGAAATGAGCTGTTGGCTCCCACATTGGGATCAATAAAAGAAGTGGAAACACATGTTAATTGCTACTCTGTTCAAGAATTCTGAGGGTGATTAATGTCTTTTTCATAAGAAACATGAGATCAATTCATTTTGTTTAGGCTCTGAAGAGGCTGTCATATTATTCTTTGATCTGGTCTGTCCAGGTCATTAAGGGCAATTGACCTTCACAACTCAGCATTTGTGGAAGAAAAAGAAAAAGAGAATGCCCTGAGTTTTATTTAAAAGCCGAATGGTTTCACACAAATCTTACAGTAAAGAAAAGGTATAGTTTTGATCATTACTGTAGAGAAAAATCATAAAATACTATTAGATCCAGCTTTCCATTTGGCATTATTGCCTATTTACATATACATAGGTGTATACATCAACACACTCACACACATCTATCATAATAAAAGTGTAAAAGTGTAATATGCTAATTAGACCAGATGACCTTCTGGACGAAGCAGGGGCTGCAAGGGAAGCCCGGGTCCTGGGGGCCTGGTGGCGGCCAGAGGGATGCCCAGGTCTCAGGTGCCAGAGGGAAGCTGATGCCAGCAGCCAAGGAAGGCCCACTCCTGAACGAATTTCTTGCACGAATTTCCGGTATATCTATAAAAGTTGACTAGAGCTTACACAATTAGCTATCAGAGGTGGGGTGGCTTACACAGTGAAAGTTTATTGTCTCTGAAGTTCTGGGGGCTAGAAGTCTGAGATCAAGGTGTTGGCGTGTTGGTATTTTTCTGGAGTCATGAGGCTTATAAATTGCCACCTTCTTCCTGTGTCTTCACAGTGTTTCCCTCTGTGGGGGTCCTAATCTCCTCTTCTCATAAGCACATCAGTCATATTGAATTAAGTCCCAAACTCATGACTGAATTTTAACTTAATCATCTCTTTAACAACCCTATTTCCAAATACAGTCACCTCCTGAGGTACTGGGGGGGTTAGGATGCCAACATATTAATTTGGGGGGCAACAATTCAGTTCACAACATACATTTCCTTTAAAACTAATTTAGCTTGAACTATTTTTACTTTCTTAAGAATTTACTTATTCTTTTAAAATAATGTGCGATATAAATAAAGGGGGCAACGTTTTAAAAGGCACAAAATATTTAGTCTCTGTCTTTCGTCGACAACCATTACTCATCTATTTTTCCAGAGAGATATTTTATGTATTTATATGTATGGCTATATGTTGGATATGTGTGCAGGTGTGTATAGGTATGTGCGTGTGTGTATAATTAAATGAAAACAAGTAGAATGCAGAGCAGTGTGTATAGTATGCTTCCATTTGTATCTGAAAATGTAATATACACAAATATGTATATAGCTGTATATACTTGATTTTATTATTTAATTAAAACTATTTAAATGACACATTTGAGATTTATTTCTGGGCAACCAAGTTAACTCTATGACAGTGGGGAGCAGTGTGATGGCAGAGTCCCACTGTTTGAGCACCATCCAGGTGAGGTCTACCTGTGCCCATCCCAGCTGTGTCTCTAAGGAGTGGGGAGAGACTGTGCTCACTCACCTACACTCCCTTCTGCTCACACCCCACGGTGCTCATAGCTCCTGCCCCAGACCCTCTCGTGACACCATTGATAAATGAGATCAGGAATGTTGTTATTGTAGCTTTGTAATATATTTCAGGAAGTGCTAGAGTTGGTACTTCTTTTTTAGATTTCCCTTCCTACTTTTGCTTATTTTCTTCTATAGTTCCAAAAACATGTTCCAAGTTGCAAGAAGGTTGTTATTTTTGAAGTTGTGTCTGCTTTATAGACTACTTTAGATGTTTATTCTTTCTGGAGATGAGGCAGCTTACGGAGTTGGGACTGACTCTTGTTAGGAGAAAAATAGGAAGGAGAGACTGGAGCTGCATCTGCCAGATAGTGAATTAAAGAAGTTTGTGTCTGCGTTGGAAACATTTATACTTCTGTAGATAACGGCACACAGATATGGGTGTCTGGGGACCAGATGGGGATGCTGTGAAGGGAAGATAGTATGAGGTTATCTTAAAATGGATCTAACTGAACGGGGCTGTTTGGAGAAGAGATGCGACCATAAGGAAGGGCTGGTGGTCACCAGAGCCCCGCTCCCGAGGAAGTGGGCATGAATCGCCAGACAGAGGTGAGGCATTGCCCACATCCAGGCCATGCTGTAATGGAAGCTTTCAGCTTCCTCATTCCAAGTCCATTGTCATTTCCTCAGTCTCAGCTGGTAGATGCTCTGCTGTTTGCTTTGGGGGAACTGGGGTTTTAGGGCAAAATGGTTCAGTCTTAGAGCATTGGTAGAATTATATTCAGGGGTATAGCCCTCTCAAGTCACTCTTTCAGGGATATTCTTGCAAGTTCATAGGGAACTATGAACTTGCAAAGATTACCCGTGGAATCTTTGGTCTGATGTCCCACTGCTTCCCACCAGCAGGCAGACACCGCCTTTGGCCATTTGGCACGGTGATGCTGAGATACAGATGAAGGGATAAGGAAAATGAGCAAGCGTCTCTCCATCCACTGGTGCTGTCATAATCTAGGCATTGCCAGCTTTATGTTGTAAGCTTGGAAACACTGATAACGGTGACGTCCAAATCGTTATCTTTAAGACTTGACTGATGTAGCAATCAGTAGGAATTCTGTTTAAACTATGTGGATTGGTCACATTTCAACATCTTTCTGAAAAATGAGAAAACATTGACACCAAAACCTGGCAAAATGTAATATCAAGAAAACTATCATCCAGTTCAATTACATATTGGTAAACATCATGCATCATGGAAGGATACTTACAGCATGAATACGTTCAACATAAAACTGGCAAGGTTGTGCCACATGAACAACTCAACGAATCAATTTCATATTCAATGTAACTAGGACAATCAGGGATATAAAAATTAAAATTTATCCAAGCCGGGATACTTTGTGACATGCTTATTCATACACCATTCTAGATTGTATGTCTACCTATCATTCGCCTCAATTCATACTTGTTTTGTAGTGTACTGAATGGACTAAACCCAAAGAGAGCAACTTATTTTGCCTTCACACCAAAATGTCCTATCACATCTTCCTTCCTCAACCTTTCGTATCTCAGGCAGATCCATCCACTTTTCAGTAGTAAGGATTTTATCCAGTTTTCACGTGAGAATTCAATCTCATGTCCAGTGTAAAACTCCCCCTTTCCACCTCAAGCCAAACAGTCGTTGGGGGAACTGTACTGAGAAGGGTGGGGAGAAAAATCGGCTTCTTCTTCCATCCTTTCTAACTCTTCTCTTCTCCTTACCCAGGGCTTTGCTGCTTCTGAGTTTTCTTTCTTTGCTGAGCAACATCCGTTTCTAAAAGCTAGGATATGAGAGTTGCGCTTTCAGAAAAACTTTCCTCAAGTTGAATTTGGTGCCCTGGCATGGCACCTCGCTTTCCAGCAGCTCAGCAAGCATGGCAGCCAAGAGCAAGGGACCAGGTGCCCGCCCCCCCCCCCCCCAGAGAATTTCACCTCTGGGAGAAGGTCTCTGGCATTGCCAAGGCTTTAGAGGAGTGGGTGACACTCGTCCTCTTATGGTCAGACCCAGGCCAACCACCTGCTATCAACCACAGCTTCCTTCGTCTAAATAAAGTCCAGTGTTCTGCCAATCTGGTCCAGACAGGATGAAACCAGTTGCCAGTGCTGGGCTGTCCCTGGGGAGAGATGTCTGGCAGCTTTTTGGCTGCTCTCTTTAGAATGCAGAGTTCTTATCTCTTGTCCTCTGTTTTGAGGTTTTAGCCAAAACTCCATGAACAAGAAAAGTCTCATTCTGTATTCTGGTGCGAGTGTGTACGAGCGTGCGTGTGTCTTCCAGGGTTTTCTAGCATTGAAGCAGCTTTCTTTTGCTCCTTTTCAAACCCGATCTGAGTTTTTTTCTAGACCACGAATAAAATCTTGGAGGTCTCTTGTTTTTTCCAGTCACTGTAAGATGAGTTTGACTGAGTTTAATATTTAGATCATTCTTATAATATCACAGTTATAACAATATGCCATTAAAAGCTTCCTGTACCCACAGCATGGGGGTATTCAGAGCTCATAATTCATGCCATGCAATACGGTGGGGTGTCAGACTCCCCGATCGCTGACCTTTCTCCCCACAGTGGGTGGTATGGTAGGTAATGATCCCTGAGAGACCCCTCAGAGAGGCAGTCCGCTAACAAGGAGGAACCCAACCCTGAGATGATGTGGGATGGGCAGCCAGAGCCTTGAACCTGGGGGCAAGTCACAGGAGATCAGCTGGTACAGGGAACTGTATGGACAGACAACCCAGCAGGGTGTGCCAGGGCTGAAATTCAGGGGCAGCTCATTAACAAAAAACTGCTTTTAACTGCCATGCATTGGGAAGCTAAGACTTAGAACCAATGGTGGCTGAAGAAATAATTTCAGAATTTAGGAAATATTTTGAACGAAATGATAGGATAAATATTCCATACCAAAGCTTACAGATGCATCTAAAACAATACTTACATGAAAAGTTATAATCTTGAATATTTATTTTAGAAAAGTCTTAAGGGCACAATAAATGCAAAGACACAATCATGATGAAGTTATAATGGAGAGAATCAAAAAGGGCAGAAGAATCCTGTAAAGAAAAATAATTTGACAAACTTTGACAAGATTAATAAAGATAACAAGAAAGAAGAAGTAATTGTGTTCTTTTTTTTAAAAGAATAATAAAAGAGCCATAGTTTAGATGTAATATATATTAAAAGATAACATAGCATGCAATAATAGTTTTATATCTGAAATCTGAAAACTGAGGGAAAGTGGACCTATTTCTGGAAAAATACTAACAAACTGAATCAGGAGAAAAAAATAAAGCTGAGTTGTCTTATCTCATTACAGAAACCAAATTATTAGCTGAAATATTTGCATTTATGTAAGTCTGTCTATATGCATTTGAACATGGAAAGAAGTACCGTATTTTCTGGCATATAAAACGACTTTTTAACCCAGGAAAATCTTCTCAAAAGTCGGGGGTTGTCTTTTTTTGTTTGTTTGTGTGTGTAGTGTTCCTTGTATGAATATATCACAACTTATTATGATGTCTTATAGGGCAGGTATATCCCAAACTCTATATTTTAACTGGAAAAGCTGGGGGTTGTCTTATACGCCCAGTCGTCTTATACGCTGGAAAATACGGTATTCCATTTGTTGCCCTTGGTTAGCTGAGGAGGCTCAGATTTGAAGGGACTCTAGCTGATTCTTCTCTTACTGAGTCACTAGAACCACCACCTTTTCTCCTCTGGGTATAAATCATTCCAGAATGCATATTCATGTCTGATTTATAATACCCTCGCTTAGACTCCTCTGTACCCATCAGACTATTTTTACAGTCTGGAGTCAGAAACTACTCATATATTTTAACCTCAATACTCCTTCTTACCTTCTTTCCTAACGTAGCTTCCATGATAAAATGCAACTTGTCCCAGCAAATAACGCATTTTTTCTGCTTTTCCTTGTAGCTACGCGTAGCCTGTGAACTAAGTTTCGGGTCAACGAGAGAAAGGGAAAAGGGTGCATTGGAGTGCTAGTTTCCGACCTTCTCCTCCACTCTGTGGCCTTGAACCCCTGAAGGCCTGCGGAGACCCCTCCTGAAGTAGCTGTGGAACAAATACCTCCACTGCACTGCCTACTTTAGGACACGGGAGAGAGACAAATATCTTTTGAAAGCCAGCATTATTCTCTCTTTTAAAAAAAAAAAAATATATATATATATATTTTATTGCTTTTCCACAAAGAGGAAGAGAGAGGAATAGAGAGCTAGAAACATCGATGAGAGAGACACATCCATCAGCTGCCTCCTGAATGCCTCCTACTGGGGATGTGCCCGCAACCAAGGTACATGCCCCTGACCGGAATCGAACCTGTGACCTTTCGGTCTGCAGGCCGATGCTCTGTCCACTGAGCCAAACCCGTTTTGACAGTATTATTCTCTTAAAAAACACACAAAAACCCTTTTGATATGTATAATCACACCTAACGCTGAAACAAGGCCCCTGCAGAAACCATGTCACGGTTCCCTGGCATTTATGTGGCTTTTTTGGTCGTTGTTGTTTATTTGTTTTTAATTTTTTATTGAATTTATTAGGGTGGCATTGGTTCATAAAGTTACATGGGTTTCAGGTATGCAACTCCACAATACATCATCTATATACCGTTATCTTTAACTTTATTTTTCATTGCTGACCCTGTTAGAGATACATCCATTCCCCTCTCCTTTGCTCACCTCCCTCTCCCCCTTTCTCCCCCTTCCCTCTGGCCAGCACTCCACTGTTGTCAATGTTTGGGGTTATGCATATGCCTAATCCCTTCTCCTTCTTTCATCTATATCAGCAGTCTCAACCTGTGGGTCACGACCCCTTTGGGAGTCGAACGACCCTTTCACAGGGGTCGCCTAAGACTATTGGAAAACACCTATTTCCCATGGTCTTAGGAACCAACACACCGCTCCTCGGTGTAGCACAATGTAGCAATGTAGTTTACTGTTGTCATATGAAGACTGTTACCCATGCTACACCACGATTCAAGACAAAATTTCATTTATTTGTCATTAGAAATAGATAGTTCACAATATATAATTACATATTGTTTTTGTGATTAATCCCTATGCTTTGATTATGTTCAATTTGTAACAACGAAAATACATCCTGCCTATCAGATATTTACATTACAGTTCATAACAGTGGCAAAATGACAGTGATGAAATAGCAACGGAAATCATTTTAGGGTTGGGGGTCACCACCCCATGAGGAGCTGTCTGAAAGGGTCGCGGCCTTAGGAAGGTTGAGAACCAATGATCTATATCTTGTATTGTATGTTCATACCCCCCCTTCCCCCACCAAGTCCAGGTGGGAATACCAATTGGTGCAGCCGCTGTGGAACACAGCATGGCACCATCTCAAAAAAGGAAACCTGGAACTGCCGCGAGGCATTTACACTGGAGGTCAGCACCCCGCTGGGGTGCCTGCCCTCTCCCAGTTGGCTTTTTCTAAGACAGACCTTTACAGAACCGGCCACCTCTGGGCTCAGAATCCAGACGCGACCTTTTCTCTGATTGTGAGATTTTTCATCTATTTCAAGTCTCTGTGGTAGGCTCTCCCTTGCTGCCAAAGTCCTTCTGTCTGCACTCTGCCAATTATTTCCCAAGGAAGTGTCCCTGTTCTGGTTACCAGGGCTTGTCTAAGGGGATTCAACCCGGGAGGCCCCAGTCAAAGGCACGTCCAGGAAGCTAGCTGTGCTGCGAGGAGCAAGGCCGAGGTCTGTACCAGCCCCAGCAGGCCTGGCCTTCAGAGGGAAGAAATGGGGTGTCCACTTCAGAGTCTAGCTCCTGGTCAGCATTCACTAGGAAATGTAAAAGATTTTCTCAATTTAGTCAACTGGCACGTTGCACAGATCTGGTGCTCTGCCGGGAACATCTAGTACCAAACCACGCTTTCCCCCCAAATTGAAATTCCGTTCTCAGTGTGGTCTCCAGGCGATCCCTTTCCCTTCCTGGCAGTGGCCCAAACACCGCCCCTGCTCAGGCTGGGCCCGGATCTTCCCTCCAGGCCTCTCTCCGGAATCCAGGAGACGGAGTGGAAATAATGCACGGTGAGGATTTAAATCTGAAATCCAGCTGCCTTCCAATCCCTTTTCTCCTCCTCTTAACACCATCCAATGGAACCCTTGAAAACACTGACCTGGGTGACTCACCCCACAACTGAAAGATGAATGTCTGGAAAGCAAGAGTGGTTCCAGAATCATTTGTAAAGGAAACACTCCGTCCTCCACGAGACTTGCCATCCCCTTCCTTTCTTCTCCCATTTACCTTACACCAAAGCTCCGCCGATGTCAGCCTTACCCATTCCCATGCTCTCTGCTAGCGTCACCTACATGCACCTCCCGGTTTCCCGGGACCCTCTTGCCTTCCTCCAGTTCTCCCTCACGAGAGCCGAAACACCTGGTCCTCTAAGAAAGGTTCCCTAGAAGGATATAGGGGTTTGAAAAAAAAAAAAAGACCAAAATGGAGCCAAGCAGAGGGTAGGGAAAAAGATGGTTGGGAACATTGATCAGTGAATCATCTTTCTCCCAACACAGAGCCAATTTGCTGTTTCTTTTTCTCCTGTTAGGCTGAGGATATAGTTAGTTGATCCATCTTGACGTCTGTGCATCTGAAGGCACTAGCAGGTTCCTTGGTCATCTCACTATCGGTGACCACTGTTTACTTCAACCACAGACCCTGAGCTGCTGCTAGACACCAGAACCAGTAAAACCTTCTCTCCTGAGAAGAAGCTGGGGTCAAGGCCACAGAGCTGGAGGTGTGAATTGCGGTAGTCGGCCTCCAATACCTGCTGGATCAGGGATTCTAAAACCGGAGGTCTTACTGAGACAACGCAGGTTTTGACTGAAGTGTCAGAACAAAGGACTTGACATCCAAAATACGATCGGTGGATAGAAAGGAAGAGGGCAGGACAATTTGTGGGGGAGGTGCCTTCTTGTTTTTTTTCTTTTTTCTTTTAATTGCCTTTTTTTTTTTTTTTTTTTTTGGAATGAAAAGAAAGACTGTTTCTGACTTCAGGAATCATGATCGTGCTCAGAAGATAAAATACTAGAAGCGGCCAGATCCCTTTTTAGTCCTGCAGTTTCATACCCAGTGAAGATGGCAGAGTGCTGGGAGGTCGTTAGAACCGGAGCCCATGGGCCTCCATCCTGTGGGGGAGAGGCCTCTGAAAGCAATCGGTGTGCAGCAAAAGGAGCCACAGTGAATTCATGGAACTTGCATTTTTAAAAATATATATATATTATAATTGGTTTCTAGAGAGAGAAGAGGGAAGAGGGAGACAGAGAAAAAAAGACATTGAAGTGAGGCCAAACATCAATCGGCTGCCTCTTGCACACCCCCTGCTGGGGATCAAGTTCCAAGCCGGGCATGTGCCCTGACTGGGAATCAAAGCGGTAGCCTTGTCTCAGACTTCTTCCATAAAATTAAACTTTACATGACTAAAAAAAAGTTCATGTTAATATATAGCCAAATTAATCCCCTTCCTCTTCAAATTTTTGTTGCTGAAGATATGCTCATCTTGCATATTTTCTTAGTCCTTGAATGTCTGCTATTGTTATTTATTTTAAAGGAATTACTAAAAGATATTAGCAGAAGATGTGCTTAAACTAACTGAGTTATATCAAAATTACAAAGCAGGAGAAACCAAGATGGCGGCATAGGTGAACATCTAAACTGCTGCCTCATGCAACAATTTCAAAACTGAAACTAAAAGACAGAACGGACAACATCCAGAACCACAACACAGCTGGCTGAGTGGAAATTCTACAACTAGAAGGAAAGAGAGGGGCTCACAGAGACTCAGAGGAAATGCACAAAGCTGAGGTATGGATACACGTACGTGGAGAGGACAGTTGGGGGAGAGCCTGGTTAGCTTCCTCTAGTGGGAGGGAGACGGAAAATCCCAACTGCACTGAGCCTCAGTTCCGACTGCACTGAACCCCAATTCCGCGCGAGACTCATATGGGGAGAGCCTGGACTGTTGTGAAAAGGGAGGAGTGCATGGAAACTTAGGGGAGCTGCAAAAGACAGAGGTCTGTAGGCACACCTGAGTATGCACACAGAGGGCTGACTGCTGACTGTGCCACTGGCTTTCTCTAGCAGGAGGAAGATAGGACCTCCCAACTGCGCTGAAATCCACTTATGACTGCACTGAACCCCAGTTTTGGGTGAGATCCTGGGGACCCAGATTCATACAGGTCCCCAGAGCACATGGAAACTCAGAGAAGCCCAGAAAGGCAGAGGTCTGGAGGTGCGTGAGCACAAGTGTGTGCGGAGAGGGCTGCAGCAATTACCAAGGGACACTGAAACAAGGGCCCACGCAGGGCAGGACTGATGGGAAGTCAAGGCTGTCTGTTCAGCCCCGAGACTCTGCCCCATCTAAGCTGAGCACAGAGGCTTTTGCAGTTTTGCAAGTCTTGTATCATAAGGCTGACTGCAGCACAGAAGTTCTCCCAGCATAGACATAGCTGATCCTCACAACTTATTGGCTTGGAGGTCAATTCTCCCCAGTGATACTAACAACAATCAAGACTTAACTACAAGACTGTACACAGTCCACAAAGGGGTGCACCAAGAGAGTCCACCTCAGGTAACTAGGGAGATGGGGCTACTGGGCCCTATAGGACACCTAGCACACAAAGCTGCTCTACCAACTCAGGGAAGCAGTGAAAATATGGAGACAAAGGAACAGATCACAAATGAAAGAAATGGAGGAAAGAAAATGACTGGATATAGAGTTCAAAACCACGCTTATAAGGTTTTTCAAGAATTTCCTAGAAAAGGTAGATAAATTTAGCGAGACCCAAGAGGAGATGAAAAAGCACCAACTAGAAATTAAACATACACTGACTGAAATAAAAAATATTATACAGAGACCTAACAGCAGACTAGAGGAATGGAAGAATCAAGTCAAAGATTTGAAATACAAAGAAGCAGAAAACACTCCATTGGAAAAGCAAAAAGAAAAAAAAAATCCAAAAATGTGAATATAGTGCAAGGAGCCTCTGGGACAACTTCAAGCATACCAACATCAGAATTGTGGGGTGCCAGAAGAAGAGAGAGAGCAAGATACTGAAAACTATTTAAAGAAATAATGACTGAAAACTTCCCCCACCTGGTGAAAGTCCAGGAAGTGCACAGAACTCCAAACAAAAGGAACCCAAAGAGGACCACACCAAGACCCATCATAATTAAAATACCAAGAGCAAAAGACAAAGAGAGAATATTAAAAGCAGCAAGAGAAAAACAGTTAACTACCTACAAGGGAGCACCCATACGACTGTCAGCTGATTTCTCAACAGAAACTATGCAGGCCAGATGGGAGTGGCAAGAAATATTCAACGTGATGAAGAGCAAGAACCTACAAGCAAGATTACTCTACCCAGAAAAGCTATCATTCAGAATTGAAGGGCAGATAAAGAGCTTCACAGATAAGAAAAAGCTAAATGAGTTCATCAACTCCAAACCAGTATTATATGAAATGCTGAAAGATACTCTTTAAGAAGAGGAAGAAGAAGAAAATGGTAAAGGTAAAAATGATGAACAACAAATACATATCTATCAATAAGTGAATCTAAAAATCAAGAGAATAAAAAATCTGATGAACAGAATAAACTGGTGAATGTAATAGAATCAGGGGCATAGAAAGGGAGTGGACTGACAATTCTCAGGGGGAAAGGGCTGAGGGGGTGCAGGGAGAGACTGGATAAAAACCATACACCTATGGCTGAGGACAATGGGTGGGAGAGGTAAGGGCAGAGGAAGGGGTGGGAGCCAGGTGGAGAAGAGCTACAGGGGAAAAAAAGAGGAACAATTATAATAATCTGAACAATAAAGATTTATCAAATTTAAAAAAATTAAAAATAAATAAATAAATAAATAAATAATTTCAAAGCAATGGGGAAACTATGATAAAAAATGTACTGAAAGCCAAAATGGAACTTTGAATATATGGCTTCAAATTCATTTAAAGAACAAGTAAGTGATTTTTAAAAATAAAAAAATTCATGTAAGATACTTAGTCATGTAAGATATTTATTTAAAAATAAAGCCTATATCCATAACCCTACTTTTTCAG
The DNA here is from genome assembly GCA_011751065.1 of Lasiurus cinereus. Classification (NCBI taxonomy): domain Eukaryota; kingdom Metazoa; phylum Chordata; class Mammalia; order Chiroptera; family Vespertilionidae; genus Lasiurus; species Lasiurus cinereus. Next base: position 3,239,713 of record JAAGEH010002530.1, on the reverse strand, counting down.
AGAATAAACACTAATAATTAACACAAATATTTATCTATTGACTGTCTAGTAAAACCTACTTATTTTTAAAGTACATCTAAAGCATTGAACCAATTTCCCAGTGTATAAAGGCTTCCTGAGACATTTTATTTACACCCCAGCTTATTTGGAAAATGAATTTTTTGAATTTATGTAGACGTAATTTATAGTGCTTCTAAAAATATTTATGGTCATAAATTGAAAGCAAGATAATCCAAATGCATGTGATTCCATCTAATTTTTGAGATTCCAAAGCCAAATACGTCACAGAAAAATATGCGAAGAATTGACTTTCATTCCTTTCATGTTGATTTTAATAACAGGAGTTTATGGAGTACAGATATTAACAAAAATGCAAATAAAAATTGGTATTTGCTCTAGCTACTTTATTTTTTTTTATCATTTAGTCATCTGCTATTTATCATCCAAAGTTATCTCACATTCTTTGTCTCCTCACTTTTTTTTTTGGCCTTTTTGTGTTGTTACCATTAAAGATATTTATTTACTGTACTTACAGCGGACTATAAAAACAATAGATAAATACTTTGGATCAAGTGCAGTGTTCAACGGAAAGTCCCTGGGGACAGTCCCAAGCAGGGAAGCGATCATTTGAAAAATGTTATTCTGACTGGTATGTGGGTCAGAGAGCAGGTGAGCAGACAGGCAGGCAGACCTTGCAATCCCAAGGAGAGAGATGATGGCATTAAAGCGGGTCAGCACAGGAGTAAGGTCATGTGAGATACACTCAGGCATGTCCTTTGTCAGCATTAAGTAGATAATCATCTTCAAAGGAATACCTTTCAGTCATATTCTAGCTTAGATGAAGGAGCCAAGGATGACAGACATTTTGAAGACATCACCGAAAAACAGTGCCTTCCAAATCTAGATTGTTTCCATCTACACTATTCTTGTATACTCTAAATATTTTAAACTAACATTTTTATTTCCATTCAAATAGGATCCTTCAAGCTGGGATGGTGCCCTCACTGAAAAGAGTCACAGTGTTTCTAATGTAAATACAGAGAACAACAGGGCAAAAATGAAATGTGAAAAAAGGTTAAGATTAAAAAGAAGCTATTCCGTTTCCCACTTGTTTGTTTTTTTTCCCCTCCCCACATTTGTTTGTTAAACCCTTTGAAAGGCTTGCTGAATAAGATAATGTGATTTCATTTACTTTTATATGTTGCCACAATCTTTTTTCCCCCCACAATCTTGATCAAGAAACATATACTCATTTTATTCTTGGTGCACTAAATATGATCTATACTAATTAAAGAGAAAAAACAGCAAATTGACAGTACTTCCATTATGCACACAAGCCACCCTCACAAGCCACTTCCACAAGCCAATCAGGAGTGAGTGTGCAAATTAACCCCATCAAGATGGCTGCGGCCACGAAGTGAGCAGGAGGCTTGGATTTCCCGGCGATGGAGGAAGCCAAGCTTCCTGGCCAGTCCTGGCCTCCACTCAAGGCTATAAAGTTTTAATTATAGAAGATAAATAAATCCCAGATACCAGGGACTTTGCTTGGGTCACTGGGGGGCATGGTCAGCCTGGAAACCACCACAGGCCCCTCGTTTAGGTCACCCCATACCCCAAGGGAACCCCCACCCTGATCCGGGACACCCTTCAGGACAAACCAGCCAGCCCCTAACCATGCACCAGGCCTCTATCCTATCTAATAAAAGAGTATTATGCATATTAATCATTACTTCAACACACAAGTTGGCTGCCCCAATGTGTACACAAGAGGGCCACCACAAGATGGCCAGCAGGGGAAAGCAGTTGGGGGGGACCAGGCCTGCAGAGGAGGGCAGTTAGGGGCAATCAGGCTGGCAGGGGAGCAGTTAGGCATCAATCAGGCTGGCAGGGGAGTGGTTAGGGGGTGATCAGGCTGGCAGGCAGAAGCAGTTAGGGGCAATCAGGAAGGCAGGCAGGCGAGCAGTTGGGAGTCAGCAGTCCTGGATTGTGAGAGGGATGTCTGACTGCCAGTTTAGGCCCGATCCTACTGGGATTGTTTCCGTCTACACTATTCTTGTATCCTACTGGGATCGGGCCTAAACAGGCAGTCGGACATCCCTCGAGGGGTCCCAGATTGGAGAGAGTGCACCGGGCCTCTAGTTCCTAAATAAACTGCATTGAGCAAACAGAACCTCTGACTGCTTGGTGTAACACTTGAAATAGTATTAAGTGGTTGAGTTTGGGTGTACAATGGGCAGGCACGTCCTTGATCAGGACCAGAACCTTGGCCATGACAGAGCCTTTTCTTTTCCTTTAACGAATGAGAGACCACCTCTTCCTAGGCGCCTGTCCTGGTCTTAAACAGCTAAAATGTGGTCTAAATGAGTGTCAAGGTCAGTTTGTTTACACAAGCAGCCACAAAGCTGTACTTATAACCTGTGTATGCCTACGAGAAACGACAAGCAAGGAGCTTCTGAGGGGCGATTGGGCGAAGGCCCGGCGTTCATATGGATAGTGGGGGTTCCCACAGGTTTTGTTAGGGGGAAGGCCCACAAAATGACTGAGCTCTGGAACCTCCTTCCACATCGTGGTCCCACGATCTATGGTTTTTCTCTTCGCATTTTAATTCAATACAGTGGTTCCTCGAGATACGAGGTTTTTTAATTCGTTCCGTAACCTTGAGGCGTGGGAAACTAGGAGACGCTCGAGTCGTGGTAAACTGGTGGGTCGTGTGCAGCCGGCCGATCCGCGCGATGACTCGTATCTCAACGGTTGCGCGTATTTCAAAGCAAAAATAGCTCGTATCTCAAAACTCTCGTATGTTAGGGCACTCGTATCTCGAGGTACCACTGTATTTGGTAAGTGTTCATTGAATTTATTGGGGTGACATTGGTTAATAAAGTTATGCAAGTTTCAGGTGTACAGGTCTACAATACATCATCTGTTTATTGTATTGGACTCACTATCCACGTTAAGTCTCCTTCGATCACCATTTATTTATCTTTACCCTCTTCCACCTACCCTTCCCCCCACCTCCCCCGCTCTCCCACCTGGAAATCATCCTACTGTTGTCCATGTTTATCAGGTGGTTTTTATTTCCCTTCATCTGTTCACCTTGTTTAGCAGCTCCCTACCCAACCTCCTCTGAAAACTGTCAGACTGTTCTCTGTGTCTATGAGTCTCTATTTCGCTTAGTTGCTTATTTCGTTCACTAGATTTCACATATAAGGGAGATCATATGATACGTATCTTTCTCTGACTGGCTTACTTTACTTAACATAATATTCTCCGCGTCCATCCATACTGTTACAAAAGGTGAGGTTTTCTTGTCTCTTGGGGCTGAGTAGTATTCATAGTGTAGACGTACCACAGCTTTTTTATCCACTCATCTACGGATGGACACTTGGGCTGCTTCCAAATCTTGGCTAATGTAAATAACGCTGCCGTAAACATAGCTACTTTAAAGTGCTGGATTTATCCACACTTACTTATAACATGAGTTTTAATAATTTTTAATAAATAAAAATTGCACTGGTTGGGCTTTTATACACTTTGCCTTCAGTCTTACAGAATTTACTCTCTAATTTGTGTTTGTTTTTTTTAAATTTTATTTCTAGGTTATTATCTATGTTTCAAACAAAAAGTACCATGAGCTAAAACAAATGGGCAGATTTGTTTTAAATTCAACAACACAAATGTCAAAACTGTTATACAAACAAAACAAAACAAAAAATTAAAACATCGAGACAATGATCATAAGAGCAGACTGAATTGAGTTTTTTTTTGTTTTTGTTTTTGTTTTTGTTTAGTTTTGTTTTTGAAGGAGAAGTGAAATCATTCAGGCAGATGTGAATTCCTTTTTTGAAGTTTGGGACTAATGCAGTCTTGCTCGAAGTAGAGGAATGTTAGTGTTCCCTCAAAGCATTTTTCCAACAACCCCTGATGGACTTCGATGGACAGGTCATTGCCAAGCAAAATATCTCGAGCACCAGGGACACCCCACGTGGCTCTGCTGGGCTGTTTTGTTACAGCGTCACAGGCGGCTGCTGCAGGTGACACGTGTCTGCCTGCTGCCAGTGTCCTGTCCGGGGAGGGTCTTGCTATATTTTCGGAGAAAGAACCTCGCACAGGATTGCAATTGGCTGGGACCAGAGCCCCGGATGTTGAAGCTCTTGCTACAGGCTTGGATGCAGGCGCTGGGAGATATCTTTGACAAAGAGAGATTTTGGAAAACATACCTATCAAATGTTTTTGAAAAAATGCTGGTTTACTGGAGCTGTTTTGTGACACATGTTTCATAAATCACTGGTTTTGTTGATTATCTGAGTTTTCCTGCATCAACAGACGGACCATTAAGCAGGCCAGGTTTAGCAGAGCGCTTTACATATCCCGGCAGGCACTTGGAAGGGATTTATTTTTGTTCTCCAGTGGGGACTGAATAAATCTTGTGATAACTGCAGCAAAGGTATTGCTAAAAATGCAGAGAACTCTTACAAAGGACTGTGATCTGACTGGATATGGCGAAAAGAAATGGATTTTGAAACCCGCTCTGCCATGACCAGAGATAAAAGATCTTTTTTATTCTACTGTTGGCTTTTAAATTATGCTTCCTGATGCATCCGGCAGATGCAACAAATTTCTAAAAATGCTTAGTCAAGCCACCCCAGCATGGTTACCACTCAGCATGGTTACCACTCAGCATGGTTACCACCCAGCATGGTTACTAGTCC
>JAAGEH010002530.1:3158883-3234994 GCA_011751065.1 Lasiurus cinereus | reverse complement strand
TGCAGGAGGCAGCTGGTCGATGTCTCTCTCTCATCCATGTTTCTAACTCTCTGTCCCTCTCCCTTCCTCTCTGAAAAGAATCAATAAAATATATTTAAAAAAAAAGAAAGATGATTCTTCTGAAACATAATTATGTCTTACATTATTTTGAGCCCGAACTTGGTAACACTTTGAGTTTTACTTGATTAAGAGCTCAACAAATGTGACATTGTGGGTTCCGATTCCAGAAGCTCTGTTTTCTAACCTTTGAATGAAAAAAAAAAAGTGTTCAGTTCAAATTCAAAATGCTCATTAGAGAAAGCAAAGCAGCGATGTTTTCCAGCCTGATGGTTGATGTATTAGCATCATTATGCCTCGTTCACCCGGTGCAGAGCAGTCTTTGTGGCTGTGAAACTGGATCGAATGCCTAAGGATATGGAAAGTTTTTATGTTTCTCACATTTAACTACCAGGTTTCAGAGAATGCTGCCGCTTTTCATTATTTTCTTTCTGCAGCATGTGTGTGGGGTTTGAAATGTTGGAAAATGCCTTGGCGGAGAGATTGGTTCGCTTGTCATTTGTATGCTTTGCCCTGGGTATGGCTTTAAATGTCACGTGGGAAGTGTCTTCCAGCACATGAGACAGGTAGAAAAAGGACTTTTTTGAGGGTTTTCTAAGGATGATACCCTTAGCATGCTGGGGAAACGTATTCGCTACATGGACCCTCACTGCAGCATAAAATCTGCTCTTTTTATGCAAATCCTGCTGTTAACCTGATTTTATTCCTTGCTCCTAATCTTTCTCTTCATAGCATAAAAAATGTTCATTCGGGCACTTAATCATTTTGTGAAAAGACATTTCAAACTAATTTCAGGAGTTTTTCTTTTATTTTCTTTCTTTCTTTTCTTTTTCTTTTTTTTTTTTTTTACAGTTTTATGTTCTTTCCAAAGCCGACCTCTGGAGAGTCTTTTTGTTATCTGTAAAACTGGAGTCTCTCTATGGAAAAATATCTTTTCAAAAATGAGGCAAGTCCTTCTGTTTCGGCTCCTTATCGTTCATGGTTAACATTTTCCTTAAGAATCTGAATGCCAAAGCCCTCTCCCATAAACTGGGAGGGTTGTCCATATTTACGCAGCGGGCACGTTTTTAGAGAGAGCATTGGTGCACACCATGTTTGTTCAAAAAAAATCCCCCCAGAGAGAGAATAAGAACGTGCAAAAGAAATAAAAAGACGCAGGACTTTGAAGGCTGTTGTGGAGGTTTTATTTTTTTCCCCAAATAACCTAACAAATATGCATTGCTTTGAGGTGTGTTTGTCCAGGGCAGTGGAAATTTTTTTTTGCAAAAATCAGATCAGCTGCACATGTTGCATGTGGAATGTGGTGTAAAGGCGGCTGCAATACCAGGCACTCCCACCAGACGGCGCTAGAGCACTGCAGTTGGGGGTTGGCCCGCCAGTCCAGGTGGTATCCACAGCCCACTGGGCACAGAGAGCTAAAGGGAGGGGTGGAGAGCGAGGGAGGGGTCCACTGGATGGACATTTGGCTTGGGGAATATTAAAACACGGGGTGTTTTCTATTTCCTTCCGGTACCTGAGACAAGACACCTCATCAGGGAGCTTCAGGAGGCATGCCATGGACCGTTATCTCTTGTTCTTGATGGTGAAAATCAGCCTGTGTGCCTCTGATAAGCTGCAGAGTCTGTTGACATTAATCACCGGTCATGACCATTAGCAGAGTGACAGGAGGGACAATTTACAAAGGACCAGCAGTGTGCAGGCCTGGGAGGGGGTAGGGAGGAGGGAGAAGGTTGGGGAGAGGAAACTCCATATTTTTACAACAGCCTACAAAAATGTCAGAACAATTACTCTCCCTCCTGCTCTCTTTTCCCTTTGCCAGTGATCAGCTGGAGGGTTCTGAGGCTGCCTATTAGGAGCGATGCTCAAGTTTTGAAGAAACTCAGACCTGCCTATAATAAATATGTTGCTGCTTGAGATAGAATGGCAAGAGTGAGGACTCAGTGCTCTGTGGTGGGTGAAACATGTGTGGCGGGAAGCAACGAGAAAGCTAGGCCGAATTCCAGAATTGCTGTTTAAACTTCTCCTGGAGATGCGTTTATTTCTAGGACCACAGACGCTTAGCAGAACGTCTGTTTGGAATGGTGTGAGAACCTGTAGGTGTGGCATCAGGAGCAGAGTTAACATTTCCTTTGGCTTCTAACAGGAACTGATGCTCTGCCGTTGGAGATGCAGGAGCAGAGCTTGGTGACCACCCATCGCTGATGGGCCATGTGCAGGGGGGGGAGCTGGGGTCTGATCACTGACGTTTTCCATGGTTCAGCGATCAGTCATTTTATGACAGTGATTGGAGAGCGGTAATGGAGAGATCATCAGGAATGTTGATTCCTTTAAACCAGCGGTTCTCAACCTGTGGGTCGCGACCCCTTTGGGGGTCGAATGACCCTTTCACAGGGGTCACCTAAGACTATCGGAAAACACCTATTTCCCATGGTCTTAGGAACCAACACACCCCTCCTCGGTGTAGCAAAGTGTAGCCATGTAGTTTACTGTTGTCATATGAAGACTGTTGCCCATGCTAAACCATGATTCAAGACAAAATTTCATTTATTTGTAATTAGAAATCAATATTTTACAATATATAATTACATATTTTTTGTGATTAATCCCTATGCTTTAATTATGTTCAATTTGTAACAATGAAAATACATCCTGCCTATCAGATATTTACATTACAGTTCATAACAGTAGCAAAATCACAGTGATGAAGTAGCCACGGAAATCATTTTATGGTTGGGGGTCACCACCACACGAGGAGCTGTCTTAAAGGGTCGCGGCATTAGGAAGGTTGAGAACCACTGCTTTAAACTGTTTTAAGATGGGAACACCCAGAGGTAATGGGCTTCTCAATGATCATATTGTATTGAACATTCTCAGAAAAAGGTTGTTAAAAAACAAAGTAAGTTAAAAACTTAAAAAAAATGTATTAGTATATTTTGGGTTTGTGAGAGAGAAGAAAAGGCAGAAACAAATTGGACATCAAAGCTAAATCAATAGACTTAGTGATTTATTTTTAAGAAATAGAATAGTTGGATAGCCAAAGAAAACTACTATATATAACATGAAGATTTTCAATTGCCTTTGCAAAAGATTCTAATACCTGTTATTTCTAAATTTATTGCAGGTATTATCAAAACCGGTTTGGCTCAGTGGATAGAGCGTTAGCCTGGGGATTGAAAGGTCACAGGTTCAATTCTGGTCAAGGGCATGTATCTTGGTTGCGGGTACATCCCCAGTAGGGGGCGTGCAGGGGGCAGCTGATCGATATCTCTCTCTCTCATGGATGTTTCTAACCCTCTATCTCTCTCCCTTCTTCTCTGTAAAATATGAATAAAATATATTTTTAAAAAAATAAAAATAAATTTATTGCAGGTAAATTTATTCACATTTACCACCAAAGATCTGAAAAAAAAACACTTACAATGTTAATATATCAATGTATTTCTGTACATAACCACAGAAAAAATAAAGCAACCTATTTAATTAAGAATAGAAAATATTAAAAAGAAAAAAGAGGAAATAGGCCAGACATGATTCTGCAAACTTTCTAGAGAAGGTCATTGATGATGGCACTGCAATTAATTTGATTAAGTTTAAAAGAACACAATTGCTATCTGATGGCGAATACAGATGTTCAAATGTATGTCTCCGTTCTTTTTCTGAAAATAAAACTTGTATAACCACTTAATAATATCTAATTTTCAGGAGATAATATCCAATAAAACCGGTTACTTATGGCATTTAAAGTGATTAAAGCATTCTTAATATGTTTAGTCTGTTTTGTTGGTATGGGAGGATTTCTAATAGCAAGAAAATGACTCAAGTTTTTAAAATGATTTTGAGCTCATCACTTTGTATTACTCTTGTAAATACAAATAGAAATGTGAAAGTAATGAGCTTTAATAACCAAATTAGCATAATTGCCATTTTTGTTTCAATCAACTTATTCTTTTATATTTCATGTGGTTTTAATAGCTCTATGTATATTTGAGAAGTTTATATATATGTTTAAAACTACACTTAGAAGTTTTATAGATAGCTTGAATTGTTTTATGATTACATAATGGGGAATATGTTATATTTTTATATGTCAAGATAGAACTTTGGAATCAACTAAATAAGCATTCCTTATATTTTATTCCCTCTTATTATTGTTCCAGATAATGGCTTTATGATTAGGAGAGCTTGATATTTTATTTCTTTACCAGAACAGAGTATAACATGAACTCCATTCATACTCATCCTTAAATTTTTTTTAATATTTTTTATTGATTTTTTTTTACAGAGAGGGAAGGAGAGGGATAGAGAGTTAGAAACATTGATGAGAGAGAAACATCGATCAGCTGCCTCTTGCATGCCCCACACTGGGGATGTGCCCGCATCCAAGGTCCATGCCCTTGACCGGAATCGAACCTGGGACCTTTCAGTCCTCAGGCCAATGCTCTATCCACTGAGCCAAACCGGTTTCGGCTCATCCGTAAATTTTGATACCAAGGCAAGGAACACATTGACAAGTATCTTAGGCTGTTTGGTTCTTAAAAACTCTGGAAAGCAGAACAGAAAGTAAAAGTTGTGGCCGTGGTATCATAAACAGGGAAACTGAAATGGTAATTATTTAATAAAAAGCTAAAAGAATCTAACCCAAAGGATTCAGTACCTGTATTGTAGGACTCTTTTCTTAATTTGAAGACATGGTTTGAGAATAGCTTAGGGACTACAGTGTAAGGATGGGTGTTCAGAGAACAGGAATCCTGAGGAAAGATGAATAACGTTACCCAATGGGAATTGGATAAACCATCTAAGATTTGTGGTGCAACCCTATGGGACCGGCCTCCTGGCAGAGCTGGAATTGTTTAGTCTGAGGTCTTTTCTGCAGACTCTGCACGCACAGCTGAAGCAAAACCCATACTAATGAGAAATAAAGCTAAACATTCACCATCTTTCCAATAATCTTTTATGCAAGTGAGGCAAACACATTCCTTTCAAGCCAAGTTTAGTTCACTGTTGTGTAGGAAGAGGCCTCAAGGGAAAGCCGGCCCACAAAGTGAAAAATAGTGGATGGCTCCAGCGGCAAACACAAACAGCAACATCTCACGATTTCCAGCACTGCCAGCGTGTCCCATCATTATTTGAACTTGCGGTTTGTGACAAGCCACAGGGGCAGAATGGCCAGGCGAGGTGAGAAGAAAGCCCACAGTTCTAATAGAACACTTACATACTTCCAGCCCCAGCTTCCTTAAACGGCTGCTGTGAAGAAATTGCACCGGTTTGTGACAACATGGGGCCACGAGAGAGACTGCGTAAAGGCATCTCAAGCCATCTCGCTTTCAGTCAGATAGTTCCATGAGTTGATTTAAAAATCGCAGAATTAATAAATGTGTTATGATTATAAAGCAACAAGTCAGATTTCCATAACTGAAACATCAAGTTCAGCAGGAGGCTGACATTAAATCGTATTGAGCAATTTTTCTTCATCACTGGAATAATGTCCTCTTATGAACCCCTTCATCACATTTAAATAACTTGCAAACTTTTACATATTTTATTCTAATTGAAATCAGCTTAACTTAACCCTTTCTCCAAGTGCATTTCATTGGTTGTCATGCAGTATTAAAAAAAAAATCAGTCTTGTGAGTTGGATTAATCAATACTATTTTAATAATGAGTTTGGGGTCCTTATTATTAACAAAGAGACAAAAATATCTACCTTAGGATTTGAAGTAGGAAAGGGTATTGAATCTCTTCATGATAGGGTTTATTCTGTGAAAAGAGAATTTTGAGTTTTCCTGTATTTTTTGTTAATCCTCACCCAAGGATATTTTTCCATTGATTTTTAGAGAAAGTGGAAGGGAGAGGGGGAGAGAGAGAAACATAGATGTGAGAGAGACACATCAGTTGGTTGCTTCCTGTACACACCTGACCAGGGCTGGGAAACCTGCAACCAAGGTAGTGGTTCTTGACCCGAATTGAACCAGGACCCTTCAGTCTGCAGGCCGATGCTGTATCTATCCACTGAGCCAAACCAGCTAGGGCTGAGTTTTCCTGTATTTGTCTTTGTGGCTTTACATCCTAATTCCTGCATAATCCTCTAACATTTCCCATCTCAGAATAAAATCCAAAGTTCTCACAGTTGCCTACAAGCGAGGACATCTCTGAGCACTGACATCTACTCCTCAGTCTTTCTTGCAACTCTCCTCTGACACTGGTCGCCTTGCCAAACTCTTACGCCCATTCCACTCCAGCCTAAGGTCTCTTCAAAAAGAGAATTCAAAATAGAATGATAGGAGACAAAATAGAATGATGGGTCGCATGAATGAGTAAGGTGCAGAGCAAGAGCTGTGGAGCAACGAGGACTCTCACACATTGCTGGTGGGAATGGAATCTGCTAAAACACCAGAAAACATCAGCAGAATGTAATCTGCTACAAACACCGGAATCTAATAAAGTCACGGATGCATGTGTGCGAGGACCTAGAATTTGAGGTCCAGGAATGAAGCATGGAAACTCTTGCACATTGATACCAGGAGACACATAGGGTACACAGCAGCATTATTCATAGTAGCCAAAAAAATTGGAGTAACAAAATTTCCCTTAATAATAAGTTATGGTCTATTCATACATATGAATGCGATCTACACTAATAAAAGAGAAATATGCAAATTGACCATCACTTTGTGACACCCACCAGCCAATCAAGAGTGAGTATGCAATTTAACCCCACAAAGCTGGAGGTGGCTCCACCCCCCAGCCATTCCAGGTCTCTGGGCAGCATGCATGCAGGTGTGGAGTGACCGGGTGGAGTGACCTATGAGGGGGAGAGCAGGGGGCGGAAGGTGTTAGCATTCCAGCTGGAGCAAAGACTGAAGGCTTCAGCCAGAGCGAAGATGGAAGGCAGTGGCCAGAGCGAAGGCCTGGGCTCCTGGTGCCAGAGGAAAACCAGTGCTGGCAGCCAGGAGAAGGAAGGCCTACTGCGCGAATCTTCGTGCAACGGGTCTCTAGTAGAACAATAAAATAAATGGATTGTAGCTATCTGTATTGCCACAGAGAATTCCTCCAGCCTCACAATGAGAGAAATAAACTGCTACCAAAATATAGATACAGTGTGATACTACTTAAAAGACGTTCAAAGACTAAAAATATTATTGTTAGGTGAGTAAGCAAAAGATTTAGTAAAACTAGAAACAAAAAAGATAAAGAAATCACCATTGAGAATGTCAGGATAGTGGCTTCCTAAAAGAGGAAGAAGGGTACAGTAAAGCAGGAAGCATAGGTCTTCTAGGGTCTGTGCAATGTTTTAATGTTTTTTTACAAATATTTATTGTTGAAAGTATCACATATATCCCCATCTCCCCATTGACACCCTTCATCCCACACCCGCCCCTCACAGGCCTTCACCACACTATTGTGTGTGTCCATGGGTTATGCATACATGCACACAAATTCTTTGGTGAATTTCTTCCCACTCATCCCCACCTTCCCTCTGAGACTCATCAGTCTGTTCCGTGCTTCTATATCTCTGGATTTATTTTACTCATCAATTTGTTTTGTTCATTAGATTCCACATATGAATGAGACTAATCTTTCTCTGACGGGCTTATTATATTTAGCATAATATGCTCCAGGTCCCTCCATGCTGTCTCAAAGGGTAAGAAATCCTTTTTTATAGCTGCAGAGTACTCCATGGTATAAATGCACCACAGCTTTTTTACCCTCTCATCTACTGATGGGCACTTGGGCTGTTTCCAGACCTTAGCTATTGTAAATTGTGCTGCTGTGAACATAGGACCGCATGATCTCTTTCTGATTGGTGTTTTGGGTTTCTTAGGTTATTGCTAATGGTACATTTGATCAAACGTTAATATCCAAAATATACAAGAAACTGATACAACTTAACAAAAGGAAGACAAATAGTCCAACTAAGAAATGCATAAAGGACCTGAATAGACACTTTTTTAAAGTGGACATCCAGATAGATGTCTTCTAAAAGACACATGAAAATATGCTCAAAGTCACTGATCATCAGGGAGATGCAAATTAAAATGACAATGAGGTAGCACCTCACACCTGTCAGAATGGCTACCATCAACAAATCTACAAACGACAAGTGCTGGTGAGGATGTGGAGAAAAGGGAACCCTGGTGCACTGCTGGTGAGAATGCAGACTGGTGCAGCCACTATGGAGAACAGTATGGAGTTTCCTCAAAAAACTAAATATGGAATTGCCATTTGACCCAGTGATTGAACTTCTAGGAATATGTCCAATGTTTCCTTTTTAAGCTGTGTGTTGCTTGCAAGATTATCTGCTTAATTATTTTTATGTCTAATCAGTGCCACACACATACACTTGGTACACTCTTGTATGTAATGCATCTAGCTATTTAAAGAGATTAAATAAAGAAAAATATAAACAAGAAATGGCATTAAAGACAAAATGCTTATGTATTATTTCCCAATCCTATCTAATAAAGAGGGAATATGCTAATTGCCCTCATACCCTCACAAAGATGGCAGTGCCCACAGCCAATTAGGAGGGAATATGCTAATTGACTGCCACACTTTAAAAGGTGGCGGCGCCCACAGCACAAGATGGCAGCACCCAGTCCCCCTTAGTCCGGCTGGGGTGGCAAGCACATCTGCCTCCAGAGTCCCCCAGCCTCCACAGCCCCTCCACCGCCCAGGGCCAGCCAGAGGTGCAGGAAAGCATTGGATGGCGACTTGCCAGCCACCCAGGGCCACCCAGGGCCACCCAAGGCTCAGGCTTGCGCTGCTGGCAGTGGCAGCAGCAGAGGTTATGATGGAGGCATTGCCTTCCGCTGATAGTTGGGCCACCTCCTCACCCCTGAGGGCGCCTGGACTGTGAGAGGGGCTGGCTGGGCTGAGAGATCGACCTGCAGTGCATGAATTTTCATGCCAGGCCTCTAGTAAGAATAATAAAAGCCAAAAGGATTATACCATTATATTTTCTGATTAACAAGTTCTTTTCCTGAAAGGATATGTGAAAAGCCAAGTTATAATTAGAAGTGTGAGATCCAAATGAGTTAGGTGGATTGATACAATCTCGGTGTTTTGTGGCTGAGAAAGTCTGATGCATCCAATTCCAAAATGAGGATCTGCCAATTGAGCCAGGCTGCTCTTGTTCTGAAGCCAAACTACCAATTCTGTGGACAGTTAGGAGAGCGTTATTGGTTTTTGTTTTGGGAATATTCCTTTTTCTACTATACCTGGGCTGAGAGAAACAATCTTACTTTATATAACACATTCAATTAAGTGCCAAGCAAGTTTTGCAGGCTTTAGAGATAGTCATTGTGTCTAGGATGAGTTCACATATCTCTGGTCCATATTTATTTAAGAATGTAATAATTATCCTTATTCATAAAATTATGGGTATATGTTGTCTTTATGACAACAACTTTTAAAATATTCTCTTCACAGACCTGTACATTACTAAGTGCAGAACCACATCAGATAAGAGTATATGACCTCAAATACCTACAACAGTTTAGGGCCTTTAACAGACAATTAATGCATCTATATTTAACAATTAAAAATATGGGCCAAATATTTTTATTTTGATTGGTCGTCTTCTCTCTCCAGGTAATATTCTCTAGTCACATTCATGACTGAATCTCGAACCTTCCTAATTTATTACGGCTTCCTTCCTTCTATACATTCCCAGTCATATTCAATGTAAGGTAGGAATTACAGCTACTGCTGTCACTCATTAGTAACAGAATTTTACCCTTCTAATCCCTAATCACCCTCAATTCTGCCTCCTAATGAAACTCTATTTTGGGGGTTCATTTTCTTTCAAATCCCACTTTATGAAGGAAATCTTCCTGATATATGTAATGAACAAAAAGACTCCCAATTTCTCCCTTCTTGGTTGACTATATTCCCTTTCATTTCTAAGAGTGAGAAAGGCAATTTAAAAAATAGAGACATGGACACAGGCAATGGCAGGCAGTTGGGTGGTGAAGATCTGGCCGGGGTGGGGCGGGGAGGGGGACGCTGGCGGAGAGAAAGGGAGGCATATGTAATACTGTCAAGAATAAAAATATATTTATTAAAAATGGAAACACTGAAATCAAAACAGAAAAATCTCATAATGTTCTCTCTCTCTCTTGCTCTCTCATTGCCTATTTGAGCATAAGCTAAATTATATGTGTTTTGAGGCAGAATCAATACATTCAGTGTAGACCATAAACTTTGTAATTAATGATGTTCAGAAACAAGTGTGTGTGTGTGCGGATATATATATATATATATATATATATATATATATATATATATGTAATTAATGATGTTCAAAAACGTGTGTGTGTGTGTATATATATATATATATATATATCATACATATGAAGGTTTGTGAGATTCATAAATCATATATCTTAGCAATTACCTTTTCATGACAAACATATAGCACTAGGAAGGAAAACTCATTAATGCAGCTATAAAGCACCTAGAAAATAAAAGGAGCGTAGGAATACGTATTAGAAACAAAGGTTGTAAGACTTTCTACTTTTCCCTCCTCTGCTTTCCTCATGACATTCTCTCCCAAGAAATTCACTAGCCACAAAATTTTGGGCTTTGTTTTGTTTGTTGGTTGTTTGTGGTTGTTTTTTATTTTTTTACAAGACAAAACTCTAGGTAGTACCCTAAACCTTGCCCTTAATTAGTGAATTTGTGATATTGCAGTTGAGCGGATTTTCCCTGTGGTAGTTTGGAAGGCTCACAATTTGCTTTCTTTCTTCTAGCACTTGCCTCTGTCACTGTTTAATACACCTAACTACTTTGATTTATTTATTTTAATCTCACCCGAGGATTTTTCCCATTGATTTTTAGAGAGAGGGAGAGGAAGGGGGAGAGCCAGAGAGAGAGAGAGAGAAACATTGATGTGAAAGAGACACATTGATTGGCTGCCTTCCAAACACACTCTAGACCAGAGCTGGAGATTGAGCCTGAAGGCGAGGTACATGCCCTTAACCGGACTCAAACCCCAAACCATTCAGTCCACAGACCGAGCCATGCTCTATCCACTGAGCCAGACAGGCTAGGGCTACCTAACTACTTCTATCGTTTACTGACTGTGGAGGGCTCCACTGCCTTCCTGCTGGGAAAATGGAGAAGATATTACACTCTGTCTCTCTCTCTCTCTCAGTTTCCTTTTCTAACTCTGGCTTGCCCTTGACACTGGCTGTTCTCTCCATGCCATCCCGTTTATAGCTCTAAGGAACAGGCATTCCTTTGTTCCTTGATTATTCAACTTGAATGCTGCCTATTTGACCCCCTAAAAAAAAGATGAAGAAATTAAAGCACTTTGATATTTTTTCCTTTTTATTCTTTCTTTACTTTCAAAATACGATGATTTAAATTTATATTTTCAAGATTTATCTTCGCTTGTTAATCCATATTCAATATACCGTATTTTCCTGCGTATCAGACGACTTGGCGTATAAGACTACCCCCAACTTTTCCAGTTAAAACATAGAGTTTGGGATATACTCGCCCTATAAGACGACACCTGGCATATAAGACGACCCCCGCCTTTTGAGAAGGTTTTCCTGGGTTAAAAAGTCATCTTAGACGCCAGAAAATACGGTAGTTGTTTAGGTGTTGTGCTTTAAAAAATAAACATTCAATGTTTCCCACTGGCCCTGTTAGCATGGCTTCTTCTTTCATTTGTGTGTTGTTGTTGTTGAAGTTTTCTCACGTCCACTTTAAATTCACCAAGTTTTGAATGGTGCTTGCTATATTTTCTGAGATCTTTCATATTTAAGAATGTTTGCTTGCCAGCTATCTATTCAATGATGGGTTGTACGACTCAGGGTCAAACGTTCTTTACCCCAATACTTAGTAGCTACTATTTCATTCGCTCTTGATTTGGGATGCTACTATGAAGAAATACTAAGTGTCTGACTTTTTTCTCTCTTAGAAGGGATCCTCTCCCTCTCCCACGGTGATGGAAGAATTCTTTCCTTTTCTTTTAAATTTAAGGAGAATCTAGGTGTCAAACCTTCTGTATTATTTTTCTCAAACTTGGAGCTTCCTTTAACCTGAAGATTCCGTTTTCTTTTTCTTTTTCCATTTTGGAATATATTTTTGGTTCCTGTTTTTGGTTCTCTGCGGTCACATATTTTATAAAATATAATTATAAAATTTTATAAAATACTAGAGGCCTGGTGCATGACATTCATGCACGGGGGGTGGGGGTGGGGGAGGACCCCTCAGCCCAGCCTGCGCCCTCCTGCCACTGCCATTGTGTTCGCCAGTTGTGAGCCCAGCTTCTGGCTCAGTGGCACTCCCCCTGTGGGAGGGCACTGACCACCAGGGGCAGCTCCTGCATTAAGTGTCTGCCCCCTGGTGGTCAGTTCATGTCATAGCGACTGGTTGTTCTGCTGTTTGGCTGATTTGCATATTAGCCTTTTATTATAAAGGATAATTAGTCTTAGGTTCTTTTTTACTTTGACCCTGCTGTCCTATTCATACATTTTTCTATAGCTGCTTTAATTCTTTCTTCTATCTGTATCTCTGTTTCTTTCTATTTGTAATTTATTTACAGTATATAAAGACAGAGAGAGAGAGAGAAACATCAATGTGGCATTCCTTTTGTTGTTGTTTTTTTTGTCTAATCATATATGTAATTAGATCATTTTGATGCCACAGTTTAACTATATTTGCTAAATTGTAATATATATGGGAACCGTCTTTAGCTCCTTTTGACTTTAGATACAAACATCCTAAACTAGGAAAACGGTTTTGTTTTTTGCCATATGTGCTTATGGCTGCAAATAACTCTCATAGTACAAATCCATCAGGGGTTGTGGGGGGTCGTAGGACCTTGAGCATTAGTTTATAGTTGAAACTATGGAATGAATTATCCTCATGACAGCTTTAATCATTGACTGCTCTGACGCTCTGGAGTCTGAATAAGTAAATGTTTTACATGAATGATTGATGCTCACATAGAGCATATAAATAGCCTAATGATACTTTGTGAGGTCAGCATGCACGCTGAAGATCAATGATATTATTTTATGGCCAAATGGATTAACCGGCCCACTTAAAATGGACCTTCACTCTTTCAATCAGCAGGCAGCCAGCCAAGACACAGAACAGAGAGCTTGCCTTTCAAGCATTAAAATCAATGCAGTTCATTAAAAAAAATAAAACACTCTTGCTGAGTTCGAGAAAAATAAGTGAATTTAAAGTAATCAAATTACCAAACTCTTTATTGATTTTACTCTAGGTTTAAACACCAATATATTCAGACTCTAAAGTTCAAAGAATTGTGATATTGTTTTATTGACTTCGTTGTTTTTAAATTACTGTTCTTCTCAGTTCAATATAATGGATGTTTCAACTGATTATTTAGGAAAAGTAAAGAAATATTGCCAGCTAAATGGCAATTGGTACTTATCCAAGATAAAAAATATGATTGAACATCAACAGATGCTTAATTTTAGGTCACAAAATAGCCATTTCTTTCACTAGATAAAAGAAAATGCATATTATGTGGATGTTATTATATATATAATTATGAGTGTGTTCAATAAATCAACTCAAGTTCAAACATATTGCTTAAATAATATAGTAATTGGCCTATTTAAATAGTCAGGTTTGGGGCTCATTATCATTAAGAAAAATATGAGGAGTTAATTAGAAGCACTAGAGACAGATAGGATATTTTCAAATGTTACAATACTTAAAAAAACGCTGGGGTCAGTGGCTGGAGTATTAATTGGGCTATTCTAGAAAGTAGTCACTACCTAGTTTTTTCTGAGGGGGATTTTACATTAAGGTTATAATTATAAGCTGGTTTGGAAGAGGAAAGAGCAAAGGCAGTTTATGCAAATTCAAGCCTTGTGGCCGTGAGTGGCAGAGTGAAAGCCAATATGTTAACCTTCCAGATACATGCGGAAATTCCATAGGAAAGTCAAAAGATCATTTTTCTAGAGATGGGAAACTATTAGTCTTTAGTAACTAATTTTGTTTTCTTTCATTGGTTTATTATATAGTTCATTATCATAGGAAAGGGGCTAATTTATAATCCATTAAATATTTGTTTTTATGACTTAGATTTGATCAGAGAATTTAAAGTAGTTAATCATAACTATTTTGCTGACATACAGTCTGGGTAGAGATCTTGGTTACATTACAATTAAGTAAAATTATCCCAAATTATTCTGATTGGAAAAATACAAAAGACTGCCAGAAACTTTGATATTCTTCTAGACGAGCATTTTCTAATTAACCTGCTTGAATAAAAGCAGCTTTTTCTACTCCCAAATCACCTTTCCTCAGAGGCTTGTAGGAAGTGAAATTTCCCACGCAGAATACTTGAATAACAACATGTGGTGGGTGAGACGGATTGGCTGTCATTCAGGGTGGAGGTGAAGACGTAGACATGTAGGCAATGCTATGGTTTTATGGCCTGACAGTGAACACTTCTAACGGTTTTATGGTTGCACTGCGCTGTGGACATGTGGCCAGTTTGACACGTAATTTAGTATCTCTCCTTTCCTGTCCGACTGTGTACCTGAAACATTCTTTTACCCAGATCTTTCATCTCTCCTATGGTGTTTCTTATTCATAACAAATGTCAGGAGTCTTGTTAAATATATAATATTGCCAAGATTCGTGGCATATGGAGGAGGAAATCAGAGGCAAAGTACCACTGCATGTACCACGGCCTTGGTGTCCTAGAGCGGTCATGAGCGAGTGCCCCCAGATAGTGGCTAAAAAGCGAGAATGTCTTCTTCCTGTTCTGGAGGCTGAACGCCTGGAATCTCGGTGTCAGAAGAACCAGGTGGTGTCTGAGCGCCCTAGGGAAGGGTCCTTCCTGGCCTTTTCCTTGCTTTTGGTGATGCTGGCATCCTTGGTGTTTCTAGCTCCAAATGGTCTCTGTGGTCACCTGGTGGACTCCCTAGGGAGTGTGTCTGTGGCTTTGTGTTCAACTTCTCTCCCTTTATTATTTTTCTAAAATATATTTTATTGCTTTTTTACAGAGAGGAAGGGAGAAGGATAGAGAGCTAGAAACATCGATGAGAGAGAAACATCAATCAGCTGTCTCCTGCACGCCCTCTACTGGGGATGTGTCCGCAACCAAGGTACATGCCCTTGACTGGAATCGAACCTGGGACCTTTCAGTCTGCAGGCCGACGCTCTATCCACTGAGCCAAACCGGTTTTGGCACTTCTTTCCTTTTAAAGGCTGTACTGGGCTCCACTCTGATCCAGCATGAGTTCATTTTAACTCTTCCTGTTCTTGCCCAAGACTTCTCTTGCCTCCCCATCATGTCCACGTAGGACGCCCCGGTGCTCAGTTTTAGTTATCACATCTTTTCTAATGACACGAACTCCTCGGGGTGATAGCCAGTCTCATGACTACTTTGAATCTTAAAATCTCTAAGTATTTGTACGGTTGATTCCCAAGTTTACATTTCCATCCTGACTCTTTCTTTAAAACTTTCGACTGCTGTATCCCATAGCCCACCTGCCATCTTGATGTCAGTACTTGATATATTAATGTTTTATCACCTGTTTCTTCCTATTAAATATAAACCATATGCATGCCTTCTGTTTTATTGTCTGGATAACTGTCTGATGGATATAGTGCAGGCTCATAAAGCAAGAGTCCACTGACTGAAAGAATGGATGTTTTATTTCCATATCCTGCTTAAGAGCAGCAGGCTACCGCGTGTTTATAGAATACAAAGGAAGCAACAAGAAATGCAAAGCCGGTGGTTCTGCATAAAGAGAGAGAATGTGCTTTGCAGGAGGAGCCTTTGTGATGAGAGCTGTTCTCTCTGTGCCAGAACAAGTACAGCCTTCCAGATTGCTTCACTGGACTCACAGACTAATTGTCTGCCTGTTTATATTATTTGGACAGATTCTAAAATATTTGAAACATGATGAAATGCACTACTTGAGAAACAATATAACTGCTAACCCTTAAAAAAATAATGTCTGAGCCCTGGTTCATGTGGATCAGTTGGTTGAGCATTGTCCCCGATGCTAAAAGGTCACCAATTCAATTCCAGGTCAGGGCATATCCCCAGGTTTCAGGTTCGATTCCTGGTTGGGGTGTGGATGGGAAGCAGCCAACCAATGTTTCTCTCTCACAGTGATGTTTCTCTCTCTCCCTCTCCTTTCCTCTCACTCTAAAACCAATAAAAACATATTTTAAAAAATAGTGGCTGACATAAGTAGATTTTCCTGTGATAGTCTCTGAGTAGCCCCGAGACCTCTAACAATTATGAATAGATGTTTCACGAAATAACTGCTTTTCCATTTCTTTGCTCCTAAAGATGCATTATTATCTTACAAATTTAATGCTGGATTTCAACCTGGTAATGGGTGCATTTGTGAATATCATGGTGAATAGCCTCTTTTGCAAAATAAAATAGTCATATGAAAATCAATTTCCCAGAAGTAAGGAGAATAAAAATTCCTACCATATTTGATATCCACTCCTGTGGGATAAGATACAAAACCTAAAATGTACTGTCCTTTCCATGGATTTTAGACTCACTAAAAATCAGAACTTATTTCTATGCTTTTCCTGAAACCAGTGTTCAACTAGAGGGCTGATTGAGGGTGATAATAAGGTCTTATTCCAGAATCTAGCAAGATTCTGAGTGGATAATGGGCCTCAAGTAGCTGTTGATAAGATTGATACAGTTATAATCAGAGCAAAGAGATCATTCTACTGACACCATAATTAATTAATTTCCTACTTTGCTCATAAAATAAAGTCAATTTTGGGGAGGTAATGATAAGAGGAGCTGATAACCTATATTTCAATATGTTTGTCACTCTATTAGAGAGAGAATCTATTCATGAAGCAGGTGATTCATGAGTCATATAAATAAGAATTTTAAAAGAAATTGATTTTTGGCACAGACTTAATGGAAGCAACAATATCTCCAGAAATATGGATATCATTTAACAATTCTCTCCAGAGAAACAGATGCTGTCTGAGAACTGAGTGTGGAATGAAAACTTTAGGGTACCAGTAAAGACTTTATAATAAGCAGAAAAAAAGATAACATG
The DNA here is from genome assembly GCA_011751065.1 of Lasiurus cinereus. Taxonomy (NCBI): domain Eukaryota; kingdom Metazoa; phylum Chordata; class Mammalia; order Chiroptera; family Vespertilionidae; genus Lasiurus; species Lasiurus cinereus. The sequence goes on along the minus strand of JAAGEH010002530.1, from coordinate 3,217,889 downwards.
ATAAAAAAAATGTTACATTTAAATATACGTAAAAGGAAGAGAATTTAGATCCCAGTGATAAATCTCAGAATGAATTTCATAATGTTTTAGACTTCTTAAATCTTTTAGTCAAAGACTCCGGTGTTTCAACACGAAGAATCACGTTTCATCTGTATACTCCATCTGTCATCATTGCAGGCACAACGGAAACTTCCATTTCCCTGAAGTCTGAAGGAAAACAGCTATTACCTCGTGAAAGTCATTATAAGACAGCCTTTCTCTGCTTTGAATCTCTTCCATGTCGCTTCCGTGGGCTCTTCTCCTAAGTTTTCCAGACAAGTGCTGCATTAAGTACATTTGATACAGAGGGTGGCACATGTTCTTGGTGTTCATATGTGATGACACGTAGAGGCAGTAACTGGGACAACATGAGTCTGCAGCACATCATCTCAGGAGGTGGGGGCCCGCTTTTATGCCCTTACTTCTAAGTGGATGTTATTTTCCACTCACTGCTAAGTTAAACGGTCTCACGCTTTCTGGCTTCTGGTTGTTCCCATATGTTTGAGATCTCTATTGGAAAGAGCTTCGTGGAATCTGCAAATCTGAGGTTGAGCAAGTCTGGAACTCCCGTACGTTCTTCTGTCTTTTCGTGTACACAAGTCACTGGTTTGAGGCTGTTTCTTTCCCAACAGAGGAACCACCTCAGGGCAAGGGCCCGGTTTACCCATTTCTATGACCTCAGCGCACTGGTGTGTCTGGGATGTCATCAACACTCAACTGTTTGAAAAATGTAACGCTGGCTCCAGAGTTTGTCGAACTATGCGCCATTCCACATAACTTATAAAAATATTTAATACTAGAAGCCTGGTGCATGAAATTTGTACATGGGTGGTGGTGGGGGGCGAGGGAGGTGTGTGTCCCTCAGCCCAGCCTGCACCCTCTCCAATCTGGGTCCCCTTGAGGGACGTCTAAACGCACAGTCAGACATCCTTCTCACAATCCGGGACTGCTGGCTCCTAACCACTCACTTGCCTGCCTGCCTGATTGCCCCTAACTGCCTCTGCTTGCCAGCCTGATCACCCCCTAACCACTCCCCTGCCAGCCTGATTGATGCCTAATGCTCCCCTGCTTGCCCGATTGTCCTCTACTTCCCTCCCCTGCCAGCCATCTTGTGGTGGCCATCTTGTGTCCACATGGGGGTGGCCATCGTGTGTGTTGGAGTGATGGTCAATTTGCATATAACCTCTTTATTATATAGAATTGTTATGAGTGTTTTTTATCTCTGCATTTTCAATCATCTTTTTTATGTTTCAAAGTATCTTTTCTCTCAGATGAAGAGTTAATTTAGCCAGTAAGTAAAGCAGAAAAATGACTAGTAAGTTTTCATCATGATAATCGAATTAAATTAATGGTCTGGAACTTTGTCCAAGTCTTCAAGTCCATGGTAAACATGAATCTGTCAACATCTTTTTAAAGAAAATATGCTTTATTTTTTTTCTCCAGTGATTGCTTGGCTAAGAATATACTGCCTGTGACATTTTAATTCTTACGTCTTGCTATGTTGAGAGGACTCAGGCTTATGTATCCAGGATATTTTTGGAATTCTTCTCATAGATAAGTCAGTACTAATTTTTTTCCCTATTCTTCAATTTCATTATTGTTTGCCCTTTTTAACTCTCTCATCTATAGCATGCAATCTTAATAATTACTTGAATTTAGTTTTTCAAATATTCTGGTTCAACATCATTTTGAGCAATGACTCTATTAAAATTTGACATGAATTCAAAGAAAATTTTATAGTTGGAATTTTTCTAGTATCTTCCTCAGTAAACTCCAAGATAAGTAATTATATTATAGTTATTTTTGTCTCATTTTCTTTTGTGTCAGATTCAAAGCCTCTCTTTGATAGCCTAATTGCTTTCCAGACTCATATAGAAAATGAAAGAAAATCCTATTTTCTTATACTTTGGAGCCTCTTTAGCATATTTAGTTTCTCCTGCAATTTCATCTTTACTTCTGATCAACTTGTATAGTCCCTTCAAAAACAGTCTCTAAAAATAAAATAAAGCAAATAGTTCCTTTTCCATTCAGGGACTGCTTTCACACTTTGCCATGCAGTGTTTTGACTGAGTTTATGAGCTTTCTATGGGCACATGTGTATAATTTTTACATTTATAATGCTTTTTTTTGTTTAAACCATCTTCATTTTTAAAAAAACATATTTATTTAAACATGCATAACTTAGCATCTTTTTATGGCTTAGTTATATATTCTTTCTTTTAAGTTTAGTAATAGAGAAGTGGCAAATCAGTAAGAAGCTAGGAAAATTCCTGGGAAAGTGGGAGGGGAAACTGAGGCAAGAAAATTAAACAAGACCAAAGAGGTTGGGCAGCTTGCAGCCACCTTGTGAATCGCCAGACCTTATCTTCCCGACCAAGGACACTGGATGGCAGACTGTTACTACCTCTCCTCTCTAAGCAGAGACTACAGAACTTAAACCACCCTGCCCCGGGAAAATAAAGAACAAAACCCCAATTAATGCCATTTATACCAGCTACACCTAAGGACAAACATCACTCGGGGGATGTTAGGCAGGAGAAGGGGAAGGGGAAAAAGGAGAATTTATCTCAGCCACTGAACAAAGAAGTCAGCAGTCTTGGGACTGGCCAAAATCACTGGATGTTCTCATAAATTCTGGGAAAAGCCTCAACAGAGTAAAAAGGGACCTTAAATCTGATCTGTGGCCTAAGAGGAACCTTGAAACCTATAGACAGAAAAGTATAAAACCCTAAATCTTCACCAGACGAGCTGGGTTGCCTACTGATTCTGGGTGCCACATGTTGACTTCTTCTTCTTCTTTTTTTTAATGAATTTGTTTGCTTTGTTTTAATGTTTCTGTCTGTCACTCATCTGAAATCTTTCTAATGAAACTGACAAGAGCCTAGAAGGACCAGCCCTCCCCCTCCAACTCGGGGTGCTGTCTAATAACAGAAGGATTTTTTTAAAAATAATATTTGGCCGAAACCGGTTTGACTCAGTGGATAGAGCATCATCAGCCTGAGGACTGAAAGATCCTGGGTTTGATCCCGTTCAAGGGCATGTATCCTGGTTGCGGGCACATCCCCAGTAGGGGGCATGCAGAAGGCAGCTGATCGATGTCTCTCTCTCATCGATGTTTCTCACTCTCTATCCCTCTCTCTTCCTCTCTGTAAAAAATCAATAAAATATATTTAAAAATAATATTTGTTCCCTGCTAGGAAAATTATAGACTTAATTTTACATAGGTTTTGACAATGCTGCTGAAAACGCAAAGATTTCAAGAAAATTATATCAACACCTCTATTTGTCAATCAGTCAATTTATCAAGAGAATAAATGGTCAAGTGTAGTAAAATGGTGACATTTGAGGAATTTAGTGAAGGGTATACGGGATTCTTCAGACTACTTTTGCAACTTTTGTGCAAGTCTGATTTCATTAAAAAATGAAAAATGCTGTACCTGGTACGAGTTAGGTAAAAAGGATGAGAGACGAAGCAATAAGGATTTGCAGTGAGTGGTGTTTGGCTGAGTGACAGAAGAGGTGGTGAATTACCAGCAAATCTGGGGCAAGAAGAAGTTGTTGAGTAGGTATTATGACTATAGAGGGAGGAAAGGTTTTAAGAAGCAAGATAGGAAGGTGTGTGTTACAAGTATGAAATTAGTCCTATTTAGTAATTCTTTTTAGCTGAAAGGAAAAAAAAGGCAATGTCTTAAGTATGAAAGTAGGTTTTCAGAATCAATTTAGAATTTTAATTAAAATCACTTTAATTAAAACATTAGCTGAAACTTACTTCGTCTAAGTTAAGGGGGGAAAAAAAGATCACAGAGACACAATTCTAAGGGGGAAGAAAAGTAGGTAGCATGATATTGTGGGAAGAGACCTCTAAATAGCTATTTAGAATGAAATTAGAAATCTAACTTGTGATTCCTAATACAGTGGTACCTCGAGATACGAGTTTAATTCGTTCTATAACCTTGAGGCGTGGGAAACTATGAGATGCTCGAGTCGAGGTAAACTGGTGGGTCGTGTGCAGCCGGCCGATCCGCGCGATGACTCCTATCTCAACTGTTGCTCATATTTCAAAGCAAAAATCGCTCGCTCGATGGCTCGTATCTCAAAAATCTCGTATGTTAGGGCACTCGTATCTCGAGGTACCACTGTATGAAGTTTTATTCCCGGTTACAATGCAGCCCTGGCAGCCACCTGGCACCAGTCACACCACAGAGGCCTGGGCACAGTGCCTGTCTGAGCACAGCAGGGAGCAGAGACCAAGCAAGCCAGATGGTGACAAAGACTGGACCGGACTAAACCAGTGTGCACAGGATTTTTGGACAAGAGCCTTGGACTGGGCCCGATGAAGACAAGATTGGACTTGGTTAAGGCGGGACAGAGATGAGGCCTGGGGAAGCTGGGGGCAGACTTCTCTTTCCACCCAAATAAATCTTTATTTTATTTTATTTTTAAAAATATATTTTATTGATTTCTCACAGAGAGGAAAGGAGAGGGATAGAGAATTAGAAACATCAATAAGAGAGAGACATTGATCAGCTGCCTCCTGCACACCCCCGACTAGGGATGTGCCCACAACCAAAGTACATGCCCTTGACTGGGATTGAACCTGGGACCTTTCAATCTGCAGCCAGATGCTCTAGCCACTGAGCCACACCGGTTTTGGCCACCCAAATAAATCTTATCCCCAGACCACACCCTCCCCTACGTGGATCTCTGGGTGGCTTTTCTTGTGACTTCCTGAAAGAGCCCTATTTCCACTGGCAACAATTCCAGAGGCCAGAGGTCAGAAATCGAGCTGTTCTCAGAGCCACGCCCTCCTCTAGAGCTTGGGAAAAGGAATGCCACTCCTTCCCTCTTCTTCTAGATCAGTGGTTCTCAACTTTCCTAATGCTGCAACCCTTTAAGACAGCTCCTCATGGGGTGGTGACCCCCAACCATAAAATTATTTCCGTTGCTACTTCATCACTGTCATTTTGCTACTGTTATGAACTGTAATGTAAATATCTGATAGGCAGGATGTATTTTCATTGTTATAAATTGAACATAATTAAAGCATAAGGATTAATCACAAAATCAATAGGTAATTATATATTGTGTAATATTTCTTTCTAATTACAAATAAATGAAATGTTGTCTTGAATCATGGTGTAGCATGGGCAACAGTCTTCATAGGACAACAGTAAACTACATTGCTACACTTTGCTACACCGAGGAGCGGTCTGTTGGTTCCTAAGACCATGAGAAATAGGTGTTTTCCGATGGTCTTAGGCGACCCCTGTGAAAGGGTCGTTCGACCTCCAAAGGGGTGGTGACCCACAGGTTGAGAACCGCTGTTCTAGCTTCTGGTGAGGCCACGTTTCCCTTGGTTGGTGGCTGCTTAAGACTGCCTCTGCCTCCACATGGCCTTCTCCTCGGAGTCCGTGTCTGCCCTAAGGACACTGTCATTGGATTGAGGGACCTCTCTAATCCAGACTTGGCTCATCTTGAGATCTTCAACTTATTTCCATCTGCAGAGGGTCAGCAATGACCTCCTTGTCACAAAGACCACAGGGAATGTTCAGTCCTCATCTTGCCTAATGTCATCAGCATTTGCCACGGTTGAGCTCTGTCATGAGATTCAGATTCTCCTTCTCTTTCTCTGATTGCCCCTTTATTATCTTTATTCAGATTCCTCTTCCCTTTTTTTTTCATAGATGAGGATATTAGAAAGACGCTTTGTGAAGCTGTGCACTCCTTACCAGGCATAGCAAACAAGATCCAAACAAATAGTGTGAAATGAACCAGGAAACTCATGTAATTAATGTAGTTTATAACCAAATGAAGGGTGCATGTCTTGTTTAAAGACATACATATTTAATAAAGAAAAGCCAGAAAGCAGTAAACTGCAGGCAAAGAAAATAACTGCTCTACTGGATGGATTTGCTGTTGAGTGCCTTTCAGTCTCTTCTTTCTTTCCAGGCCATCCCAGCCATCCTCAGGCCTTCAGTTACCTTTTATTCACGCTGATTTCTCAAATCTGTACTTCAAAAATCTCTCTTCTTATTGAGACTCATACACAGCTGATTCGTGGACACTAGCATTTCAAGTTCCATGAAAGCCATCCCCTTTTCCAAATTCCTACCCAGCTAATCCATCAAGTCCTCTCTGGTTTGTTCTCCTCCTCCTCCTCCCCCACCCCCCCCCCCCGCCCCCTCCTCCTCTTCCTCCTCCTCCTCCTCCTTCTCCTCCTCCATCTTCTCTCACCCATTCCATGACAGTGCGCCACCTCTTTTCCATGGGCTTCCATATCTGTCGAATGATGGCATTAAAATTTTACTCTAACAAATGACTACAACATGAATGACTGCTACCAAATGAAGGAACAGCACATTGTCCTTTGTATCCCAACAGAAGTACAAACTGCCATACGTACAGCATTTAAAAAAATCAACATTATATTTAGATTTAGTTCCACTGTCGTGATAATCTCATGACCATTAGGTAATTAACAAGGACACCATTCCAAAAACTTCCTGTTTCCGCTTACTCTTCAAGGTGATTGTTACATAAATGGAGTCAATCTCTGAGTGGTCTATATTAAAAGGTGCTGAGACATTTCTTTTAGGGAAGAATTGGATATGTATTGGATACCCCATCATGGAATTACTGGTGAAAGCAAAGATGGGTGAAGAGGAAGACAGTGAGCATCCAATGAGAATTGCTAGTAAATGAGTCAGTACTAGCAACAAAACAAAGAGAAGGGGATTTTAACAGGCAGGAGGTGTTCAGGAGAAGATAAACATATGGGTTGGCTAAGTCAGAGATGGAGATATAAAAGATCGGCTGATGTTAACTTGAAGCTTATAACCCTAAATGCCCTGCCCCAATACTGTTATATCCAAGAAGCAAGGTTTTAGAGTTCAGTCTTTAGATGAGAAACTTTACTGTTTTCTCAAGGATATAAATATTTAAATGATCTTATAACGTTCATATTTGGGGAATTAATTATTTTCCAAATTTAAATAGAGATTTAAGATATAGAGATATGCATTCAAAATCAAGACATAGAAAAACATGCAGAGGTATAGAGATTTCTGAAAATTATTTTTATGAAGATTACTTATTTCATAAATTCATCACTATTCTCAAACCAATGAATCATCTTCCATAGAATAATAATGTCTTCTTTATGACTTTTAATCTTCATGTCTCCTATCACAAAATACATATCTCAGTTGATATAGTTGGCATTTTTATTATATGACTTGGTTTTATTGTTTAGAAATCTTTCATGACAATTTAATGAAAAAATACTATCTAAGGTTCTTTTAATGCTTTCCTTTCCTTTTTTTTTGAATACACAATGTTCCCAATCAAAGTATACTTTCAAATCTACTATTTTTAAAGAAAGCAAGAAGATCTCTTTTGGGGTTATCATAACTCACATCCGAACAAATTTTTTGGCAAAAATGTTATTTTACCCAGAGATTGTCTAATTTTCTAAAAGTATCTTCCCAGTGCTTTTTTTTTTCAATTGGCAGAGGGAAAAAAAATACAAACAACTATAGTGTTGAGGATGATTATACTGGTGTCTAAAATTTTGTGAGTATCTAAGCTATAAGATATGGATAATTAAATTCAAAATGTCATTTTGCATTTGTAGGAACATTTTTTTTCACATTTAAAACACGCATGAAATTTAACTGGGATTAAACATGTTTAGTTTTTGCTGTATATTTTTCTTAAGGAATAACAGATTCTCTTGGCAATTACTTAATTATATGTTGCCCTTGTGGCCTGTGAAAAATAAGATGAGTGTTTTTGCATATGTGAGTCTGAACACTACTTGAGATAAGTGAGTAGCTTTAAAATATCAATATCTACAGAAGACATTTGGGAAAAGTTAAGTCACATTGCATGAATGGATTTAGCTTTGTATACAGGGCAGTAGGAGAGAGAGCCAAGGATGTTATAATATTTTTAAGAAATATATTTTTTTATTGATTTCAGAGAGTAAGAGAGAGAGAAAGAGAGAAACATCAATTATGAGAGAGAATCATTGAGCAGCTGCCACCTGCCTTCCCTACACTGGGGATCAAGCCCCCAACCTAGGCACATGCCCTGACCTGAAATCAAACCATGACTTCCTGGTTTATAGGTTGACACCAACCATTGAGCAACACTGGAGGCTGGCGGGATGTTATCATCTTAATACCTAGAGAGGTCCCTAGTCCAGTTCCTCTAGAGGAGCTATTTTTTTTTTCACTGAAATTTCACACATCTTGTAGATATCAAATAAAATCATTAACAGGAGACCTTTCCAAGGATTGCTTCTAGAAGTCCAAAGACAGTTCTGCAAGGAGAGACGAGCAGTATTTTGTTGAACTTGCAGAAATAGCACCTTCACAGTCTAAGATCCGGGCATGCGCATCTGAAGAGATTATCAGCGAGTTGGAAGATGTAGAGAAATAGGAAGATTCTTGGACGTGGAGCCAGAAGAATTGACAAAAAGATTTATGTTTTGTTCTACAGAAAGGGACCAGCAACATCAATATCCCCTGGGGACTTATTAGAAGTTTGGATTTGCAGGCGTCATTCCAGACCTGCTGAGGCAGCAGCATCTTTGGGATCAGAGCCCAGAAACAGGCTTGAAGAAACACCCCAGGTGCTCAGGATGGCCTGTACAATTAGAGAACTGAAGTCATAGAGAGAGTACACAGAACAAGACGTGAGTCCTATTCTGCTGGCTTTTAGCCAGATTATCTTGAACATGTCACTCAACCTACCCGCATTTCTGCGACCTTATGAGTAATGAAAACTCTGAGTCATGTTGGTATAGGGATTCTCTCAATACCCGTGCGAGTGGTCAGCAAAGTAGAATTCAACATGCAAATCTAAAATCATGAAGATGAAACCCTAACTTAGGGAACAATTAATTGAATGGTTTCAGGAAATCAGATGCCGAATCAATAGTGCCACAGAGCGAACAAGGACTGTGGAAGCTCTTATTTTAAAACAGATAGACCCTGTGGGACTTTTTCCTCCTGGGGACTTAAAGATATACGGCCCGACAAGAAACAATTGGCAAACATGACAAGACCTCTCTTTATCTAAAGCCTGCCTTTACCTTTTCTAATGATTTCTCCATCCCCAGAAAAAAGATGAGGAGAGTAAATGGGGAACGTGTTTTGCCTGCTTTGCTTGCTCCTATGTGTGGGAAGTGGACACAGAATACTGCATTCAGGATCTTATAGGGCAGGGAAGAAATGGGCATCTGGAAGATGACTTGGAATTATGTCTCAGAATAGCTGGAAGGGACTGAAGCCAGCGTTAGAGGTCTGATCTCTACTCTCCTCTGAGATTTCTGGTGAGGGATGCAGTATGCCAATGAAATGATAGGCAACATGATGTGGTAACAGCGATGTGTCTGGCTGTTACTTACTTTTAGCATGCTCCGTTTGTTTATTCTCACTTTAAGCTAATGACCATACATCTCAAATAGCCAAACAACACGGTTAGGCAATCAATTTCACTAATGAGTCAATTGCAGGGCATTTCATATCTCCTGATTTATTTTATTTTTTATTGTGTTACATGTATACATATCTTCCCATTGCCTCCCCTGTCCCAGGCATACCCCAACCCCCCATTGTCTTGTGTTCATTGGTTATGCTTACATGCATGCATACAAGTCCTTCGGTTGATCTCTTATCTACCCCACCTCTCCTTAACCTTCCTGCTGTAATTTGACAGTCTGTTTGATGCTTTACTGCCTCTGTATCATATCTCCTGATTTTTCACCACAATTGATATTATTTCCCCCTGCTCACATGTCATTTCAAAAATACAGGCTCTCAGAGTTGAAATTCCTCACCTACAGGACCTACCTACTGAGCTACATCCGAACTTCCACTTGCTGCCTTTGCTCCTATAGAAATGGTGGAGATGCGATGCTCAAGCTTATGCTCCCAGGATGACCTATAGATTTAACATCCCATCCCCTCTCCTCTCCTCCAAAACTTCACCTGGCATTCACTGTTTCTCTCTCTCCCTCCCCCTGTTCCTCCTCACTGCTGGATTGTGTTCATCGCTATGGCAACCTGCTCTAGAATTTCCCATGTCCAACACCCTATTTCTAGAAAGATATGTCTATACTCTGTTTTTTTTTTAACTCCTACCTACACTTCTAAAATAGATAAAACATCATTTTAATTGCACAACTACGAGGAGTCAAATGTAAGAAACCAGAAGATGGACAAGGAAAAGAAACATTAAAAACTATGAATAATTCCCACACCCAGAAAAAAATCAAGATTAAAATTTGGTGTAACTTCTTCCTTTTAAAACAATTTATCATATTGTCAAGTCTTTACATGTATATATTCATTAGAAGGAAAGACACTGGGGAAGGAAAACATTTTCTTCCCACATTACTCACCCCTGATCCTGGCTCTCTGGCGACAACGTTTCAACCTCCCCAGGGCAGGAACTGAAGTCAGCCTGAAGGATTAGCTCCAAAGCTCTGCTCCTCGCTGGCCTTCTGACCTTGTTCCGGTCACTTAGCTCTCTGGACTTTAATTGCCTCTTCTCCATTCCAGGCATGATAATATTACCTAAAGGTGAGGATAAAATTATTGGAACGGTGTTTAGCACATTGTATTTAATGCATAAATATTACTGTAATTGTGTTGTTACTGCCTTGATTTTTAATGTTAAGACACACACATACACACACTCACACACTCACACACACACACACACACACACACACAAGAGGCCCAGAGCACAAAATTTGTGCACTGGGGGTTGGGAGAGAGCGTGCCTCAGCCCAGCCTGTGCCCTCTTGCCATCCAGGAGCCCTCGGGGGATGTCTGACTGACAGCTTAGGCCCTCATCCTTAGTGTTGCCCTGGAGGCGGGAGAGGATCCTCAGCCTTGAGCCCAGGGCCTCTGGCTGAGTGGCTCTCCCTCTGGGGAAGCGCACTGACCACCAAAGGCCAGCTCCTGCATTGAGCGTCTGCCCCTGTGGTCAGTGCCCATCATAGTGAATGGTTGTTCTGCCGAACTGTTGTTGTATATTAGCCTTTTATTATATATATATCACATCTTCCTTATCCATTGTTGGACACTTAGGTTGTTTTACTATCTTGAAAATGTACTTCACATTTCATATATTGACCTTTAATTATTTAAATTTCTTTGCTGTCATGGTAGAGTAGTTTTAGGAGAAAGGTTAATGCATGTGTTTTATGCACCTTGTTGCACTGCAAAGTTTTATTGACTCATCACCCATCAGATCCTAGCTTTCGATCCACCCTTCCATGGACACTGCTCAGGATTAAGTGGCTAGCAACCTCCATACTGTCACATCCAAAGCAACCTCTGCCTGCTTCAGTGAGCTCTCAACACCGCTTCTCCTTCCTTATTAAAGCCATTATTAAAGCCATTATTAAAGCCATTATTAAAGTCATTAGCATCTAAAATGCCATCCACTCTGAGTTGTTCTTTCTCCTCTGCTGGACACCTGTATTTGGAAATATCTCAGGTCTTGTCCTGGGCCTGCTTTTTTCTTCTCCATCTGCGTTCTCTCCCCTTAGATAATCCTTTTTCCCCGAGTTAGTTGAAATAGTACATATAAATGCTAATGTCTCAAACATTCATTTTTCTATGATCTCTCAAATTTACATCAAATGGAATAATCTATGAATCCAGGAGTCTAAAAGTTATCTTAAAATGAACATGACCAAAACAATGTATCTTGATTCCTTACGTTGCTGCAAATGCCTAGAAGATTTTTAAATTAAAAGATCATCATGCTCTTACCTTACCTTGTTTTCAGCTGATAAAGTTGAGACTCAAGAGCCATTTTGATTCTTTTCAGTTCCTTAATTTTAGAACTAAATTCAACTTTCAAACCTATCAATTCTAGCCCCCAAATTACCTCCTGAATGCATTTGCTTTTCTCCATTTCCACCGCTACCGCCCTCGTCTAAGTCATCTATCTTCTCTCGCCTGGGCTCCTAAGAAGCCTCCTGGCTTTCATTCTGATCCTTTATGTAGACAGGCAAACAGAGAGAGAAAAATGCTGATTCTTCCTCATCTCTTCATAGCCACAGACACCTGGAATAAGACACAGCCTTTCTTTCTTTTTTTTTTTAAATATATTTTATTGATTTTTTACAGAGAGGAAGAGAGATAGATAGAAAGTCAGAAACATCAATGAGACAGAGAAATCGATCATCCACCTCCTACATGCCCCACAGTGGAGATGTGCCCGCAAGCAAGGTACATGCCCCCCAACCGGAATCGAACCTGGGACCTTTCAGTCCGCAGGCTGATGCTCTATCCACTGAGCCAAACCGGTCTTAGCAAGACACAGCCTTTCTGATCAGTGAAGGCAAAGCCCCACTCATCCCATTACCTCTGAGACACATGCTTTATAGCAGAGTTTGTAGAATTACCCCTGAGTTTGCTTTGTCCCTGTCCAATGTCCCTATGTCCCAAGGCTACTTGAGAGAGAGTTCTGTGCCTGCAATATCCAAAGCACAGAGAACATGTAAATTATGCTGGCGAGATATTGTTTGAGAAGGAATTGATGAGTGGATCAATAAAAAAGGTACTCTTTAAGAAGAGGAAGAAGAAAAAGGTAAAAGGCAAAAAGTTATGAAAACAAATACATATCTATCAACAAGTGAATCTAAAAATTAAGTGAAGTAAAAATTGGATCAATAGAATAAACTGGTGAATAGAATAGAATCAGGAACACAGAAAGGGAGTGGACTGATAATTCTCAGGGGGAAAGGGGTAAGGGGGGTGCAGGGAGAGAATCTCATGGACAAAATCATACACCTATGGATGAGGTCAATGGGGGGAGGTAAAAGTAGAGGGAGGGGTGGGGGCCGGGTGGAGGGGTGCTATGGAGGGGAAAAAAGAGAAACAAATGTAATAATCTGAAGAATAAAGATTTAATTTAAAAATATATATATAAATGCATGATAAAACTTTTGTTTATTTGGAATATTTGTAGTTTTACACAACATTCTTAAGGTCAAAAATTCTTACAAGACCCAAATAAATATTTCAAAGTGGAATTTTTGAATTCCCAGTATTTATGGGAAACATATATTTGCCCTGCTATACCATCAGGTCATGCCTGTAAAGAGATGACTGCTCTCTGTACCTCCGTGCAACCTCACAATTAGATGCAGATGTAAATCAAAGCCCATTCCAGTTCAAACATTTAGTTTTCTCACTTACACATGCATGTTATGGCTTACTCGGTGTCTTGCTTACTTTTTCATAAAATAGCATGAAACTATGTATGAGTTGGTTCAGTATGAGTAATCCTAGGAGAATAAATCTCATCTATTCAGAAATTACTTGTAAGATACAATTTTCTGATAAGCATTTCATAATGTAACTCTTTGATAAGAAATCACCAGAGGATTGTGTTTGAAGACTGCAAAAGATTGCAATAAAAGTCTGCTGGCCAAATGTCTTCTCTTGTCCCTTGCTTGTTCTGCTGTTCTGCTTTCCAAATAAAAGTTTTCCCTTAAAAGGTAGAATATTAATTGGCACATCTAATAACTCAGATCCATTTTGGATATAACAGTGATAGGTAACCTAAAGAGAGAAAAATGTGTTTCAGATGTGAGATTTTTAAGGTCAATTTTAATGCACTCTAAGTTCTACTGAGAGTAAGCCTACAGTTCTCAATGGTGTGGGTAGCATTGCAGTATGCCAAGGTTTTTATCCATGAAGAATAAAGCATATTCAAGGAAGAGAAACGTGCCGTTACATCTCAGCTATCTAAGCAGGCACATTTAAAGGGAAAAAAATTTGCCCTAGCCAATATGGCTCAGTGGATAGAGTGTCGGCCTTCAGACAGAAGGGTCTTGGATTTGATTCTGGTCAAAGGCATGTACCTGGTCAGGGCCCATGCAGGAGGCAACCAATCGGTGTGTTTCTCTCTGTCTTTCCCTCTCTCTTCCACTCTTGCTAAAAATCAATCGAAAAATATCCTCAGTTGAGGATATCAGAAAATAATAAAATAAAGATAATAAACTTAAGTGCATTTAAATTTTCAAAATAAGCATTTAAAATGCACCAAATAATATTAATTCAAAAATCCAACGTTACAATTTAAAGAAGTGTCAGCGATGATTTCTTAATATATCTAAATGTTACATTAACTAATGAACTATTAAACTTGAGGTCTTTGCTTTTAAAAGACTCGAATTTCATATCAGACATAATATCATAAAATTTCAGTTTTATATAATGTTTTAATAGAAATGCCTAAAATGACTAACTAACCTGAATTATGGGTAACACAATATTGAAAGCTGTTTGTTAACCCTTTATACTTCATTTCCTTTTTTTTATTTTGTATCTGTCACCATATGGTAGTATTTTCCCAAAGGCCTGTGTTAACAGATTACTATCTACAAGTATATACTGAGCCAGAATAGTAAATGCTACATTGTTATTATAACATTTTCTATAAAAATTGTTTTCTACCATATCTGAACACTACTGTGTATGGGTTATGAAGGAAAATGTTTTTCTAATGCAGATGGATATTTCTGATACTCCTGTATATGCTAATTTTGTTCCCCAAGTATTTTTCCAAATATACAATTAGACTGATGACTCAATAAAAAATTTAGTGTTCGTGGATAATTAGGTAAGTTCTCTCAGGATCCTCCTTCATTTGGTTTATTTCTAGCAATATTTTCTTTTAATGTGCTGTATCTACACTAGAAAAAAACCAGGATGGAATTAATTTTTGTTGGATTAAGGGTATACAAAGAGTAAAGTCTAGCTAACAGGGAATATGCCAAATTGGTAACCCATGTTCCAGAAGGTTGTTGGAAAAGGAATAAATTCATACAATAATTGTTCAAAACACTCTCTTTTTCAAAAATTTACTTTTAACGTTTTGCCCATTTATTGTTTAGTAGTTTTCATATTTAGATGTGATAAGAAAAAGAATGGTAGATAGATTTTAAATCTGATTTACCTGTATTAATTCCTTAAAATTATATTTTCCAGCTTCTCTTTTTTTTATTAGGTGAACCCCAAGTTTTTAAAGTTCTGGAACATTTTATTCCTTTATAGTCCAAGACCATTTCTAGATTTATCTGTGTTTATATATTAAGTCCACATTGTTACAAACCAATTGGAAGTAGCTGATAATACGGGATATGATAGAGCAAGGTAACATACATCAGAAGTGTATGATACAAATAAGATGCCAGAAAAAAAGTCAATCCTCATTCGATATAAGACAAGCTAGAAATTATTTTAGTTCATGAAATACATGTAATAATTTCCACTGTCATGACTGACTATGACTTTCTAGCTTACTACAAAGATACAAAACAATGATAATAATGAAAGGAGCCCTAAGCTATTTTTTTCGCATATTCTGTGCTAGACAATAAACTGAGCTATTTCTATAACACATTTAATTCTTCCCCCAACCCTGGCATTAGGCTCATTTTCTATATAATGCAACTGATGTTTAGAGAGCTTATCCGAAATTAGACATTAATTATAGAGCAGAGCGATTCAAACTATCTTATATGATTTTAAATCGAAACCTATGAATTAACCGTGGGCCTCACAACCCCTTATGTAATTAATTTTCATCATCTCTCTCTTTGTTATTCACTAAGAGACTAAGATTGTTTGACTACTAAGCAGGCGGCTCATATTGTCTGGATGGAGCTGGCTCATCCAGGAGACAGTAGTTCCTCTGTAACAGGATGAAGCTCAGTACAGAGAACTGCAGCTTCTCCAAAATCTTTTACGTGATGGAAGGTATCAACCTTCTCAGTAGTTTTCATGGAAATTACATGAGCTCTGGAGGGTGAGCCATATGCTGGAATTTTGGGGATTTTCCATGTAAACCATGTCCCCTGCATCTAGTGACGGGTTCATTGCTGGTTTCCTGACCTGCCTGCCTTTCAATTCTTCTCCCCTGGTTCTGGCTAGAATTTCCATCGTCCTAGCTATGGAAGAGACACCAGTGTATATTGGTCACTTCCTGGAAGGATGTCCTTTCTAGATCTTGTGGCACAGACACATAAAAGGTTCTCACTCAGCTTGTCCCAGAGTTGGCTTCTTCATGCCATGTGATTCAAAAAGTCCAACTGCTTCATAGAGATGGAAAACATGCTTAGAACAGTGAATTCATTAAGCCCTGGTCTCACTTTCCCTGTTCATGTGGCATACATGAGCTCCTGTGTTATTCCAAGGGCTCTAGTTCTACAAACAACTGTGGGAAATGGTTGATATACTTCACACCTTCCTGGGCTGATGAAGGTCAAACTTCCGTTCCTGAGATCTGAAGCTTTTGCAGTTCTACAAATCAAGTAAGACTTCAGCCAAAATCGGTTTGGCTCAGTGGACAGAGCGTCGGCCTGCGGACTGAAAGGTCCCAGGTTCGATTCCCGTCAAGGGCATGTATCCTGGTTGTGGGCACATCCCTAGTGGGGGGCGTACAGGAGGCGGCTGATTGATGTCTCTCTCTCATCGATGTTTCTAACTCTCCTTTCCTCTCTGTAAAAAAATCAATAAAATATATATATAAAAAAAAGACTTCAGTGGATTGCCAATCACTTTCACTCCTCGGGGCACTATGATCAGTTAGACAACATCCAAGTTTTCTGCGGAGCCACCAGGCCGATTCCTGCTGATCACTGTGTTGGATCTGCCACCTTTTGTGTTTTCCTGGTCTCTGGGAGGTAAATGCTTCTACCTCATCCCTGCCACTCCTGTATCTCAGCATCCTCATTCAAGGAGAAAGTCCACTTCAACAGCAGCAGTTACCACTGTTGCTTCTCACCTGCAGAAAAGAAGCACCACATGTCTACACAAATTTTGGTACATTCCTCACCCATGTATCTCTCAAGGACTCGATGAAGGAAATGTCTTTAGGACTCTCACAGTTAGGATGTGAGCGAGCAGATCTTACATAACAATTCCATCCAGAATTTCAATCTCCCCAGAGTCTAGAGTATACCACAGAAATTCTAAAATCAGAAGATTATTTAGTGTGGACCGTTGACAGCTTCAGGTGTCAACATATTGATCAAGCAAACTATTGAAGCCAGACCCATCCACTCCAGCTAACACACCGCATAGACAGTTTCTGCATAGTATGTCCATGTTAATATATTCACCCTGATCCAACAATATAGTTCTAGGTTCTATTACCTGACATGTTCTCTAGGTTTGTGTTAAGAATTGGAAAAAAAAATCATGCAATTCTTTTTGTGTGTACGGTGACTCCTCATGAGTCTCACCTAGCAGTCCTGAAGACTGCTGGGACACGATTCTGGTTTAGGTTTGGAAATAACAGAAACAGTGAGACGATATGACTTTAAGAGGATCAGCAATCCCTTGCAAAGCACCTACTTCAGTGGAGGCAATTATAGGTTTTTAGCCAAGGAAGGACTACATTCCGAGAGGAACATAAAAGTGGTTCATACAGGTAAATGAAGCTTAGTAGGATTTAGGGACTTAAGGTATTAAACTGCATCACATTCTGTCCATAAATCTTTATCCCGACTTTCAGGTCTCTCATGCTTCCAATTCTGACAGACTTGGAATAAAATAAAGGCTGTGGAATTGTGAATTTACTTTGAATACTAATTCTGTCTTCTGTAGTTGAGAATTAGGGCTTAGCTTTCAGAAATCTTGATCCGGAAGCACTAGGAAATAGGATTTATTTATTTTTTTTGTATAGTCATAAAAGTTCTCTGGTTTCTTACTTGAAATTTTAGCTTAGAATTTAAAGTCATGAGCTTATGACTTTCTTTCTCCAAGTTCTCTGTGCATAAGAACCACACCACCAACTCTGTTATTCTCCTTACTTTATACTAAAATATTTTCTGGTAGCAAATGCGTGGACACACAGACCTGGCCTTCTGCCAGCATTTGATTACAGGTGATCATAAAGGTACTTACTTTGCCCTTGGATGGTGTGGGTGTTCAGTGTCTGGTTTAGCCACGAAAAGAGGCTCATTAATGCTGTTGAATGCAATCAGACCAGAGAGCTAATTACACACCACCATCTGTGAAGTTCTGCTCTCCAGACCAATATCTGATGCCAATAATGGCATCGGTCACTATTCTGTGTAGAGGAGAACTTCCATGAATATTAGAGAATAATGAATTCATGGCGAGCATGAGATATTACACAATTATGATTAAAATACAGAAAATAAGGGTTTTCTTTTTTAGGTCTTTCAGAGGAATTGAAGATTCAGAGAAAGGTCACCAACCAGTCCTTCTGTGGTCTGCCATGTTCAGTGCCAGACCTAGACCATAAAGGTCACATGATAGAGGTCTGGGAGCAAAATGTCAACAATCCACGGAGTTCCAAGAAATCAACAAGTGTCTGTATTAGTATTTTTTTCCATTTCTCCTATATGTAAACTTGATATGCCGTCATCCATCCATTTTGGTGGAAAGGAAGAATCACCGTGCAAAAAATATTTTTCAATGCTAATGCAAGGGTGAAATTATGTAAATATTTATTTAAAAGGAAATGAGTAACCACAGATCAGTGGGTTCATTTTATTTTACACTATTTCTTTCTTTTTTTTCTTGCTGAGCTTAATTTAAAAAATCTTGTAGAGGGAAGTTCAATGTAATTTAATCAGCAGGAAATTGCACTTGTTATGGAGAAAGTATTAAAAATCAAAGAAAAGGACTGCTGAGAGAATTTATTTTGGTAATTCCACCCAGAGAGCTAAGGTTAAAGATTCAATTTCTGCTCAACAGGAATGAAGTAATGAACAGAGGGAGCAGAGTGACTTAGTTAGTAAGACATTTCTGTGATACAAACAGTCCATGTAAGACGGTCAAATTTGTTTGAAATTAGGACTGAAATTTTTCATAAAAATATAAAGCATTGAAGAAGAAAATACATGAGTCCATTTTGCATTTAAGAAAAAGATGCACAGATAATTCTAATATGTAAGCAAAATGCCGTGAAACAAAGAAAATTTAACTCTTTTGTCTATGGTAGATTGAGAAGAGTCTTTCAAAGACAGCATTGATTGGAACATAGAGAATTAGAATACACTGCTAACTTAAGGAGTAGATGGTGATATTCTAGCTATGAAGATCAGCAGATTCAAGCTTATGGGGGTCATGGAAGGTCAAAAATGTTTTAGAAAGAGGGTAAAGTAAAATTTAGAACCATTGTTATGCAAGAAGTGGCGATGGTCTGAGAGATGGGCTGTGGGTTGTAAGAAAGGGAGAGGGCAGGAGAGAGAGGGTTGATTCCATAATGATTATCTAGGGCTGCCTTTAAAATAACTTTTGTAGAATAAACTAAGAGGATTACAATGAGGAGACTCAACAAATATATTCAAAGTAATAAAATGATTAAAATGTATTTTAGGAAACTCTAGTAACACCTCCAAGAACAGAGTGGTGTTAGAAGAGAACGAAAGCCATCTGAAGCTTTGGAAGGACAAAAATATTGTGAGAAAATATTAGAGAGATTGTAGACAGACATTTAAAGACATTACAAAAGAAAGGACCAAGGAAAGTGAGAATAGGATGGCTTCCAAAGTTATAAGAAAAGTAGGGACTATTCAAGTCTATTCAGGACTCTAGACCCATGTAGTATATTAGTTTATCAGAATTACAGGAAGCCCAAATCAATACATTTACCAAGAGTCCAATACTTGACTAGAAATGTAGCAGAGCTGTGAAGAAAACAGGTTTGGGGTTCAGACCACTGTGGTTCAGAGTCAGGGCCCCTCACAAGTTTGATCTTGGGCAAAATGTTCCACCTCCCAACTTTTCATTGTCCTCACCTCTTCATGCGGCATCAACTACTACCTTATTAGGTCATGTTGAAAGTTAAATGAAATAGCCAAAACCGGTTTGGCTCAGTGGATAGAGCATTGGCCTGTGGACTGAAGGATCCCAGGTTTTATTCCAGTCAAGGGCATGTACCTTGGTCGTGGGTACATCCCCAGTAGTGGGTGTGCAGGAGGCAACTGATCGATGTCTCTCTCTCATCGATGTTTCTAACTTTCTATCCCTCTTCTCCTCCCTTCCTCTCTGTAAAAAATCAATTATATATATATATATATATATATGTGAAAGTTAAATGAAATAATATAAATAAAACTCTTATATGTGTGGTACACAGCAAGCACTTTCAAATGACAGCCTCTATTCTTTTGAGATGATTTTAATATTTACACAATTAATATTTACACAATCAATTTATTATCCCTACAAAACAAGTCATCTAATGTTCCATGTGTTTTCAGTGACTTGCAGGAGTTGAGAACTCCCTCTCTTCCAAATCCCATTATAAACACCGAAGAGAAAGGATGTTTCTCAGGGCTAATGATGTTTAGTATTTCTTGATTGGCTTTTATACGCAAAGCATCATGCTGGAGACATGACAGGACTCTAATCAAGGCTGAGTCTCTGAGACGTTTATTTTTGTTCCCGTTCTAGTAAGGGAGCAACAGAGACAGACACAATAATATTCCTAATGAAGTGTATTAGGCTTAGTCAGTTCATTACGAGGTGCCGAAGTTCATCGCTGTGATGCATGTGCCTACCAGCTACGTGCTGGAAATTACACATCTCTCATCCGAAATCAAGACAATTGGGGGCAACACGCGTTTGAGACTTGGCCTAGACACATTGTGCTCCGATTTGATTGTAACAGAACATGTCTGGCAAGAAGAAGGCCATAGTACTGTGCTCTGTTCATGCAACAGTTCCTAACAGTGAGAGGAGGAGCAAGCTGATATGTTTTATTACCCTTATAAATGAGAAAGGCCTGCATGGGCCTGCGTGGGAAAGCAGTGAGCCCCGTACATCTTCACAGCTCACACTGGAGGACTCATACTCTGCTGGCCGTCTTGGCACAGCGGTGCCAGGATTTCATTTTAATTGGCTTCTTGTATTACAGACAGACAGAACATGATTTCTCCAAATCTTGATATTTATTCTGTTTGTATGCCAACCTTTTCCAGAGTACAGGGTGGAGTGCCACCTATAACCCTGAAGAAGGTACCAGTATTAGAGAGAGAATTTTGCAGAGTAGTTTTCAAGAGGGTGAAAGTAAAGGGAAATTCCATAAATAAAACTCTCATGGCAGATGGCATGTAGGAATTGCCCCACAGGCTGGCCACATTTTGCCCCAATGTTGTTGTGTTTTCTTTTTGTTTGTTTTTGTTTTTTTTTAATATATTTTATTGATTTTTTTACAGAGAGGAAGGGAGAGAGACAGAAAGTCAGAAACATCGATGAGAGAGAGACATCGATCAGCCACCTCCTGCACACCCCTGTGGAGATGTGCCTGCAAGCAAGGTACATGCCCCCAACTGGAATCGAACCTGGGACCTTTCAGTCCGCAAGCTGACACTCTATCCACTGAACCAAACTGGTCTCGGCATGTTGTGTGTGTTAACAAAAAAACACAACATTGGGGCAATATATATATATATATAATTACTTTGTCATTCTCACAAAACAATTCATTTAACATTCTCTTGCTACACAGGAAGAATTCGGGTATAATCAACATCAAAGAGGAAAGAAAAGGAGAAAATTATGGGGAATTTAAGCGACTATCACCTTTTCCTTAGGGATGTTTGATTAAGGAATACGGGCTTTTTTGTTCTTTTCTGTTTTTGTTTCATTAGCTATCAGCCTATTACGGGATTTTGTTTTGGTGCTTCATTGAAGTCTAGTCTTCCGTAAAATGAAATTAATCCAGCAAGAAAAAGCTGGGGAGTAGATATAACATTTTTCTGACTAAATAAAAATATTTTTCTACCTAGTAAACTTTGTGAATAAATCCACTATTTATTGAGTACTTACAGTATGTTTATCTGTACCTTCAGCAACATGTTTAATGCCAATTCAGCTATGTGAGGTATATATTAAGCAAAAAGAAATATAAATTTGGGTCAAAAGGCACATGTTGGTATTTTTTTTTTTTAAGATTTCTTCAGACTCGTCCACCATGAACTCAGGAGTGTCTATTTTCTGTAAGATAAATGTGCTGTCTCAATTGTGCCCTGAGTTTTAAGTATCATTAAAACAGGTTCTTATACTGGTCTTTTCCAAAATGAATAATTTATTCAGTGTGACTAATTTATTTCTAATTAAGCTCAATAATTCACTAACATCTGAAAGGGAGTTTAGTAGGGGCTTGAATGGACAGTTTTTAAAATTTCACCATTAGTTGACTTTACATTAACAGACTGTACCAAAAAGTATATTGTTCAGATTCAGTTTAAATCATTATTAATGATGAATACTCAGAGGGACTAACAACTCACTTCTCAGCTGTGTGACTTGAGCATGCTATTTCACCTTTTAAGCCTCACATTTGTCAAAAGTATATTGGTGAAAATAATAGTATTCCTAACATGATAACTTTTAGTATTAAACAAAGTCAAATCATTATGGTAAAGTACTTTGCTTAGAGCCGAAGTATCCACTTCCTATGTTTTTTGATGGTGAAAAAGTAAATTTTTTTCTTTAATTAAATAATTTTTATTACAGAAGTCAAAGAAAAATACACTCTCTGCATTAACGATGAAAGCGATGCAAAAAAATTATGTAGATAAAAATCCAAAAGCTGTTCTCTTATATTTATATGAAATTACACAGTACAAATTTCTTTTTTTGGCGTTCGTGTGTACTTTTTAGAAGCACTGATTTGTGTGAAAAGCCATCTTTAACAGAATGTTTTAGAAATATTTTCAGGTAATTCTCGAGATAACTTTTACAATGTTGTGAAAATAAGAAAGAAAAAAAAAATATTAGAGACACACAGTAGAGTTAGAGGGTTCTCTTCAAAGAGTCTTGATCTTTATTGCTGTCCAGCTCAGGAATAAGAGGAAGGATGAGTGGAGATGGAGGCCTGATCATATTGGCCATGAGTTTCCTCTTCGTATTTACACATCGAGAATAAAAGCTAAACAATGGTGAAAACAGGCCAAAATCCAGAAGCTAGTGACTATAGTTAAAAAGAATTGTCAGTACCCCTGGCTCATACATGAGCTTCCATCTGCAAATCATTCTACTTTTTTTGCTTGAGTAAGGATGAATCCTGACATTTTTACTTGTTGTTGCCAATTTTTCCTCCTCCTGTATTTCTCGGTAGAATTAAACCTTCCAGCTCCAGTGAAGATGGCTGAAATTTCATTATTTTTATGTCTCACCGAATTATTTACCTTGCCAGGCATTCACTATCCACTCTTCTTCTGGACTTTCAATTCCAATGCACTTCAGAGAACAAATGGATTGCCCTTGTAGATGAGGAAGGAACGTTAGCAGGGAAACAGAGGTGAAAAACTCATTAGCAGAAGCGCATCGGGCTTGTAATGCCCTCCAGGATGTGAGAGATTTGGCTGGGCAGCGTAGATGGAACACCCAAGCGTGGCAATCCACTTGGTAGAAAGAGTCATGGCCATCTCTCCAAGGACTCCTCCCTCCCATCTGCTCAATGATGGCACCACATTGGTCTCGCTCCTGTCAGGGAATTTATTTGCAAATATTTCAAATACCGTCTTTTCCAGTGTATAAGACGACTTTTTAACCCAGGAAAATCTTCTCAAAAGTCTTGGGGTCGTCTTATATGCCAGGTGTCGTCTTATAGGGCGAGTATATCCCAAACTCTCTATTTGAACTGGGAAAGTTGGAGGTTGTCTTATACGCTGGAAAATATGGTACTTACATTGCTTGTTAAGGTAGTTTGCTTTTTTTTTTTTTAATCTAGAGCAGTGGTTCTCAACCTTTTTAATGCCACGACCCTTTAATACAGTTGCTCACGTTGTGGTGACCCCCAACCATAAAATTATTTTCATTGCTACTTCATCACTGTAATCTTGCTACTGTTATAAACTATAATGTAAATATCTGATATGCAGGATATATTTTCATTGTTACAAATTGAACATAATTAAAGCATAGGGATTAATCACAAAAACAATATGTAATTATATATTGTGAAATATTTATTTCTAATTACAAATAAATGAAATTTTGTCTTGAATCGTGGTGTAGCATGGGTAACAGTCTTCCTATGACAACAGTAAACTACATGGCTACACTTTGCTACACCGAGGAGCGGTGTGTTGGTTCCTAAGACCATGGGAAATAGGTGTTTTCTGATGGTCTTAGGTGACCCCTGTGAAAGGGTCATTCGACCCCCAAAGGGGTCGCGACCCACAGGTTGAGAACCACTGATCTAGAGAATGCCCTCTGTTTATTCATTTTGGTCTCTCACTCTGAGGTGAGTTGGCCTGGTGTGTCTGGACAGGAGGCACAGGCATAACTGAAGCCCGCAGTCCCTGCTTTCACGTTTCCCACTCCATTTCCCTTCCTCCCTGGTCACACTCCACATTCCTGACCGCCCCCCACACGCCCCAAAGACACTTCGGGAAGCAGTCTACCAATTACCATCAAGGAGCTTTGACAGGTACTCAGAAGGTTTGAAATCAGTATGTGATGTCACCAAATACTTTAATATTTTATAATGCTTAATATTTATATCACAATATTCTTACAGGGTTTACAAGGTTTGCATAGTATGTTCAATGTCATGCAACAAACTTGTGACACAAAATTAGAGTCATTATATTTTCATGCAAATTCATTAAGTTATAACATATGCCAGACAATGTCTCCCATCTAGGCAACTAAGGGTAGTTTGAGGTTATTGCCAAGGGGGACACATGGTGTGGTGTCAAGATGCCAGCCTCTGGATTCTAGGAGACCTAGAACAAATGTGTTTTTCTTTTTTTTTTCCTTTTTTAAAAAATATACTTTGATTTTTTACGGAGAGGAAGAGGGAGGAATAGAGAGTTAGAAACATCAATGAGAGGAGAGACATTGATCAGCTGCCTCCTGAACGCCCCCTACTGGGGATGTTCAATGCCCTTGACCAGAATCGAACCTGGACCTTTCAGTCAGCAGGCCCACGCTCTATCCACTGAGCCCATCCGGTTTCGGCAAATGTGTTTTTCTTGACTTAACAAGCTAGTTGAATTATCCTATGCAAAGTTTTCAGCTGGCAACTCTGTAAAAGTTCGATAATGACATTTCTCATATAAGACTAGTTAGGACAGTAGTGTAAATCACCTTTCCTTTGAGAAAAGTGGCAAAAGCCACAGAATTGTCTTCTTGGTTTTATCTATGGTTTCTGACCAATGACAACTATAAACTATCACTGGTGATATGACCATATGAACACGAACCCCAGGCCATACTTGCTTTAACAGGCGCCCTAGCAAGGGTTGCATTAAAATTCAGATTCTTTTTTTTTTGTTGTTGAGGAAAGGGGTTATAACTAACAAGGGGAGGTAAACACATGTGCAGACCTCTGCCCTTTTTAAACATTCCACTAAAAAAAAAACACAGCAGCACAGAAATAATAATAATAATAATAATAACAATGAAAGAATGAACCACAAGTAAAATCGTGCAGGAGAGGAGGCCATAGCAAATAAGAAACATCAGGAAACTTTTAGTAGCTGGGAAGCAGATGTATTAGCAGTAAGAGACTTTGCAGAATCTAGAAAGCTAAAATCCAGGGTCAGCAGAAGATACTGACAAGATAAATTAGAGGGCAGAACCCTTCAAGGCTAAGGAACTAGGAGGTCTGGAAATCTCAGAATCTGGAGGCAAGAAGTAGGACAAAAGCCATGACATTTGCTGTGCATATCCTTAAGAATACACAACATTCTTGCACTTGGAATGTTTTCTCTGCCTGTGCTTTAGCCAACGCCCCTCTCCTCCACAATGGCAGGGCACTTACTCTACATAATTAGAACTGGGAAGAAGGAGGACACAGTGAGGGATGGAGCTAACGAATCTTCTAGAAACAGAAATTAGAAGGTTAAATAATGGGTTCCCTTTTGCTTTTTCACTTCCTAAAGATATTGAAATCTTCTCTGAAAAAATTGAAATGCCCAAGGAAAATATCTACAAAGCTAGCTTTTGGGCAGAAGTCCAACAAAACATCTGGGTTCCTCACTCAGTCTCCCTTCGTTCAGCCCACCTGTGAACAAACTCTCCCCTCAGGACAGAGATTATAACCAGCTTTTTGGTACCAAAAGCAAAAAGAAAAGAACTCTGAGGAGAAAGCTCTATTTTTACACATGATTGTTTCCAAACCGTTCTTCTTTCCTCCGCCCTAAAGTCCTTTATCTGTGAATATTATATCTCATTAATATGTACCTTCAGCATCGTGGCTATTGTCCATGAGGCCTGATCTTCTTCTTTCTTTCTTGAGGATTTATATTTTTGCTTATTGTCACTCTCACATTACTCCTGTCTTTCTTCCTATTGATTTCAAGACGCAGCCAGATAATAATTCCAACACCTTGGCCTCTGACTTTCTAAGACTTCTTTCTGTCCTTCAATAGTCCTGCCCTTCATCCTTCTTTAACGCTAGTGGTCATAGCCCAGAACAGCATTGCCAAGAACTGCAAAATCTTCATAATGTCAGTCACACACACCTCTCACTGACCACTACCGCCTATAATTCCATCAGATGCATCATCTAACACTTTAACTCCTCCAATCTTATCAGGTCTTCCAATTCACTGATTCTTTCTCATTTTCATTCTTTGACATTCTCTCTCTCTCTTCCCTTTACTCACCTTATATTATATGGCCAATCATTATAATCATTCTCTTGCATATAAGCTTTCTGCTCCCTTGCAGAAACCTTGCCTGTTAAATCTCAACCACAACTATATCAAACTTT
This sequence comes from Lasiurus cinereus, assembly GCA_011751065.1. Lineage (NCBI taxonomy): Eukaryota > Metazoa > Chordata > Mammalia > Chiroptera > Vespertilionidae > Lasiurus > Lasiurus cinereus. The sequence continues at coordinate 3,191,102 of JAAGEH010002530.1, read as the reverse complement.
CCGTCTATACCATGCTTATAAATGTAGCTGGAGATAAACTCACAACTAGTGTTCTCATTTTAAATCAGAACCCAAAGCTTCAGCATATCTTGAACCCTGGTCAGTACTCATGCCATAGAACTCCAGTACAGTTCATTTATCCTCCCACTTTCCTGGAAACCATTTCACAACTTCCCTGCCTGACTAATTTCTAACATTTCCACCCTCATCTTCATTCTCAGATGGTCACGTCACCTCTGCTTCCCTTCGAAGATTGAAGCAACCAGTAGAAAAGTCTTACTGATGACCAACTCTACATTCTTCCAACATCCTACGTGCAGTGGTTTTAACCACTGTGGCTAACCCATTCAAAACATTTATGAAGCATCTCCTCATCAGCAAAGCGTAAAGTTATAAACATGGTACAAACATGAACAGGCATGGTTCATGCCTCCATAGAGCTCAGTGTCCTTGTTGAGTCAGCAGTCTTCGGAGAAGGTGGGATTCAATCATCCTTCCATCAGATGAAACATAACTTCATTATCTCTCCCCTGTCATTTACTCAAGTTTCGAATGAACACACTCCCTTTTTAGCTCTTATTCACCTGACATCAGGGAGGATAATTAAATGGAGCATGATTATTCAAATTAGAAAGTATCAAGCTCATCTTATTAAAAAAAAAAAGCATGGCAAAAACCTGCCAATGATTAAGATTGCCGCTTGAGAGAACAGTGCCTACACTCAAGGGCTGCCTGAGCCCACAATGATGGCAGAGTGCCATCTGCTGGAGGCCTATTCTGGCTCAAGATGTGATTTATTTGAAAAGAAGCTTCATGAGTTGTTTAATTGCAATGACAATTCTGCTGCCTGAGTCACTTCTGATTTCAAAGTGCCTCAGGCATCTGACCTTGTCCAAATCAGCAAAAAGATTCCATCTGAGAGAAGAAGCCTAAGGTCTAGAAATAAATGATAGGAACGATTTAGAGAGCGGGAGGGAACTTTAGAGGTATTTTGGACCAAACTGGCCATCTAACAGATGACAAAACGGAAGTCCAGATATTTCTCATGATTTCAAAGTTAATATTATGAGCATAAGATAGAGCTGGATCTAGAACTATTTACTAGTTATTGTTCTGCTACATCTATATTTTATTGCTTATTTTCCATAGTCAGCTCACTGATTATAGGTTTAAATTATATTATGCTAGAGGCCTGATGCATGAAATTTGTGCATGGTTACAGTCCTAGGCCTGGCCTGCAATTAGGGGCACCTTCCCCAGCTGCCTGAAGCCCTCCACCCCTCACCCCTGTTTCCCATTCACCATCAGGTGATCAGTGTCTGATGGCCAGGGAAGGGAGAGAGAGGTCAGCTGTTCCACCTGCTCGCCAGCCCCGCCCCTGCCACGGGTGGCCATCAGGTGATCGGAGCCTGCCAGCAGGGGAAAGGGACCAAGAAGTGGTCAGTGGGCCTCAAAGTGATTGGTCCAGCAGTCGTTCTGCCATTAAGGTCAATTTGCATATTACCCTTTTATTATATAGGATTATATTATATTATTTTATTATATAGGATTATATTATATTATTTTATTTTATTTTATACTAGAGGCCTGATGCACAAAATTCATGCATGGGGCTCAGCCCTCACAGCCCAGGCTTCGTCTGTAAGGTTGTCCAGAAGGATGTTCAGTTTAATTAGCATATTAAGCTTTTTATATTACTATAGATTATTCTAGATTATATTATACTAGAGACCCTGTGTATGAATTCATGCATGAGTGGGGTCTGGCTGGTCTGTCCCAATTGGGGTGAGGGAACCAACTGGGGACAGGGCTGGCCAGGGGGTACAGGAGGTTGGCCAGCAGGCCCTACCCCAGTCAGTGTGTGTTGGGGGGCAACAGAGGGTGGAGATGGCCAGCCAACCTCCCATGGCCCCTCCCCATGGTCAGCTGGAACCATCCCTTGATCGGGCTAGTTGGTCGGCCACAGTGCGCATCATAGCAACTGGACATTCTGATCGTTCTGGTCATTCTGGTCGCTTGGCTTTTATATATGTAGATTATATTACACTAGAGGCTTGGTGCACAGGTAGGGTCCCTAGGCCTGGCTTGCAATCTGGGCCAATTAGTGGGGTGACCATCAGTGACCAGAGGGGCAATTGGGACCCTGTTTGCACCCATCTTGGCCTGGCACCACCAGCTCACCTGGTCCACCATCCCACTGCGATCCCACTTTTAATGGGGCCCAGTGCTGCGTCACCAATGCCCACCGTGTTCAGCACTGTCCCCTGGTTGTCAGTGCACATCTAACTCCCAGTTGGTCAAACTCCCACCCTTGGGGACAATTTGCATATTAGCCTTTTATTATATAGAACTTTATTTAAATTTATATTACATAGTGAACTTTTTCTGGATGGAGATGAGAAGTGTTATAATCCAAATTCCTTTCTCATTTTACTGATGATAATTACCTAAGGACACATTCACTGATTTCAAATCCAGTCCTCTTTCTTCCACTCAAATGTGGGATTTAAGGATCATCTCTAACATAAAGATCACTGGTTAGCAATGAAACTAAATGAAGAAAATATGAGCCGATGATTAAATTGCATACCTTGAATTTCTGACCACTTATAATAGCATTCTTTTTAGTTTTTAAATAACAAATTATTATTGTACTTAGGGGCTATGTTATCTCATAAAAACCAGTATATTATAGGTTCAGATTTCCATTAATTCCTGGAAAAATTGCCTCTTGCTATTGTCAAAACCATGTTATAGTAGCAGGAAGTGACAAAGAGGTGTTTCTGTATTTTATTGTTTAAAGACCAAGTCAATGAGATGGGTAAACATGGAAATTTGGAAATATGCAATCACATGTTTCTCTGTCTTACTAGACCTTATTGGTAAATAGGCTAGTGGAAACACATTCAGATGCTAATTGAAGCTATAAATCCCACGAGGCAATAAACATTAGAAAAGGAAAACAGGAGTAATAAACCATATTTTCAAGTAATGATTTTTCCAGTCAATAAGTTGTAAAACATATATTCTTTTAAAAAAATATTTATGGAGTTGAGAGAGAGAGAGAGAGAGAGAGAGAGAGAGAGAGAGAAAGAAAGAGAGAGAGAGAGAGAGAAAGAGAGAGAGAGAGAGATCAATTTGTTATTCCACTTATTTATACATTCATTGCTTGATTCTTGTATGTGCCCTGACCAGGGATTGAATCTGGAACCTTGACATATTGAGACGTCGCTCTAACCAACTAAACTATCTGGCCAGAGCAAACATATATTCTTATTACATTATAACATACTAATTTACTTTTAAAACCCAGTAATATCCATTTAATTATTTCCCAGCTGCTTTTTGAGTTCCTATCTCATGCTGAGCACCTGCCAGCAATGCTAGGTGCTGCCATTCCACGCAAGAAAGTGTTCAAGAAACTCACTGTGTCAAGAAAAAGCTCACAGCACTCTGCTGACCACAGGAAATCTTACGATGTTTTAAGATTATGAAAATAAAGCTCCCTTCATAGTAAGAGTCTTCTCCTGCCTTTTCTTTTATATATCTTTATTTTACTGAATAACATCCTTCTGAAAATGGGCCAGCCCTCGACCTCCAGCACATGTTTGAGCTACAAAAGGAATCCAAGGGAATTTTTCATTCCTAACTTACTTTTCTTCAATGTTTGCTTTTGTTTTCTCCAGCTATTGTTTATTTTATAATATTATTGATTTATATAGATTGCTTTCTTTAGATAATCCTAGATAGAGATAATTACACTAATATTTAGCTTTTCTCCTATAACATGGCTTTTTTATATCCTGTAATGTTTTTCTAGAGCCAATGTGGTTGGTGCACGGTAACTTATTTTATTCATTAACTAGAGGCTCCATGAATATTTTATTGTGCCAGTTCTATAAATCTATCCAACACGAGGTGTTGTCCTTAACCAGTATTTTAGAGTCTACTAAAATTTAAAGGATTTCTTCAAGTTGGTCTTCATAATGTCATGTGTTAACTACTCCACTGAACGTGTTGCAGGCATAAGTAAAACTGATGAAGGAGGAGAGGTGAAATCAGCATCGAAGAGTAAAATAAACAGTCATACTAAATACACACAACACCATTTTTAAGACCATGAAATATCAAAGTAATAATTTCCCAAGTAGATTTTTATATTTTGTTTTTATGGCTAAGTTACTTTACAATTCTAATAGCATGGCTCTTGACTGGTAATGGAGATTAATATTCAAATCTGATACTTAAATCCCACATGACAAGATGACTAAAAGTCACACAGTGGCTGCAAATAAATCAGTCAGTTAATGCCACAAAAGACAGCGATCAGATTTTGGCATTGTAATTTGTGAAGCAGACTGCTTACACTTCCTCTAAAAGCAAAAATACTATTAAACCGATCTCCTAAAAAAGTGACTCTTTAGATTATCTACAGAGGATTCTTCAATAGAAGAGGCAGTGTAATATAATAGTTAAAGAGATTTTGGATGAAACTTCCTAGATTGGGGTCTAACCTGTTATAATTTCTAACTGTGACCTAAATTATGCTGCATCTCACTTTTTCCATTAGTGAAATTTCAATATTAATAGTTCATACTTCATGGTGTTCTTATGAAGGCTATATGTTATTTCACAGAAATCACTTGCTCTAATTTTTAGCATATGCTGATCACTATAATGCAGCAAGCTAAGTTTGTGGGGTTTTTTTAAATATATTTTATTGAATTTTTACAGAGAGGAAGAGAGAGGGATAGAGAGTTAGAAACATTGATGAGAGAGAGACATCGACCAGCTGCCTCCTGCACACCCCCCCCACTGGGGATGTGCCCACAACCAAGATACATGCCATTGACAGGAATCGAACCCAGGACCCCTCAGTCCGCAGGCCAATGCTCTATCCATTGAGCCAAACTGGTTTCGGCCCAAGCTAAGTTATTAACAGCAAAATACCCAACAAATTACATTTTCTTCAGCCTCAAAATTTTGCAGTAATATGGACTTTAATAGCAATAAAGGTTTTAATAATTAATATACTTTTAAAAACAACAAGAAGCAAAAAACAAAAAAGTAAACTTCACAGTTATTAAAATCAAACGCTCTGAATATTACCTGACTGTGTGAGAGTAAGTCATTTAATGCACCTTACTAAAATGGGCCAAAAATACTCATCCTTGAGAAAGCGATGCTCTAATGATAAAATTGGGTGGCAAATATAAAAATGTTAGAAAATTCATTCATAACTATATAATATGCAAATGTTGTTATTAAGACTACACAAGCATTATTGCCTTGGGAGAAATTCCTCATTCGAATAATAGAAGAGCCCTCATTTAAGACATTACTGCTGATGCTATTTAAATCTCTTGCCGTTGAAGACAGTGAACTGCCTCTATTTTCACTCTCTTTCCCACCAAATTCAATTGAACGGACAATGAGATATTTATCAAGAAATACATTCAGCACCATATGAGAAAGAAACAAAAGGCCATTAGCGATCCAGAGCTTATGAAAAATGTCTGGAAGACACCGAGCAGATGGGATCGTAATGACAATATCATTCCGAGGGAGCAACAGGGAGCAAACACAGAGAAAGTCTAGGTGCCCCACAAAGACCCCTTTTCACTCCACTGGGCTGTGGAGAACCTCTAAACTCTGGACAAGAAGTCACTCAGGGTTGGAGTGAAAAATGGGAACAGACTCAGGATAAATAATCAGAGGATTAATAATAGAAATACAGTGGTACCTCGAGATACGAGTTTAATTCGTTCTGTAACCCTGAGGCGTGGGAAACTATGAGACGCTCGAGTCGTGGTAAACTGGTGGGTCGTGTGCAGCCAGCCGATCCACGCGATAACTCCTATCTCAAATGTTGCTCGTATTTCAAAGCAAAAATCTCTGGCTAGACTGCTCGTATCTCAAAAATCTCGTATGTCAGAGCACTCATATCTCAAGGTACCACTGTACTGCCAACATCTCTGCCCGCCCTACCTGATACATACAGCTGACTCAATGTTGCCCAAGTTAAACTGGAAAAGTAATCCCAAAAGCAAGTTTCTCAAATGATGGTCTGTTAGTGACCTGTATCAGAGTGGCAGGTGGATTTCTCAGTAACACCCCCTTCCTAAGGTTAAGGACCCACTATTTCCGATCTATGAGGCCTTCTCTCTTTGCTTTGATTTGGAACAGGGTCACCCAGCTCTACAGCTCCTTGGACATGGTCCATGCCACTGTGCTGTGAATCAGCTTCCCTCTCTGCTCAGTGCAGCCATGCCCACGTTCTTCCCACTGTATTTCTCCAGAGTCTGTCTGCACATGACATCCCTTCTCCAAGCTTCTGCCCAAGGATCCCAATTCACAGACTGGCCATGTTCTTTATGGTTCAGCTCTCCTCCCCTCACATACCCAGAGTTCACCACCAGCCTTCCGAGGCAGGAGGGTTACTGGGGAAACAGCAGGCGGGCTTACATAACAGAACACCACCAGCCCACACACCACCCACACCCAGCAAGCAGGCGCGTCATTCTTAAGGGGGACTGATTCTCAAAGACTACCCAGACTTCTGAAGGAACCAGTTCTCAAAGAGAAGACAAATGAATCAATAGGATAATTATTCCTCGAGGAAAGAGAGCTAATTGGGCAAAAGGAAGAGAAGGCTAAACAATCTAATTGGTATTCTTGATCTCACGGTGATCTGTGTTTGAATCAGCCTTTCCCGTGATTACCACTGAGACTAAACAACTCTTATCGTCTAATAGGCCATTTGTGTGTCCTCGCCTGTGACTCCCTGGCATGTATTGTTTTGCAATGTGTTGGCTGTGCTACGCATACCTAATTACCCCGGAGAAAAAAGGTTTTGCTGGATTTTTCTTAACTTTAGTGCTCACTTGATTGCCCCCTCCTTTCTCTCTCTCTTCTCCCTGAATTTGGAACCAATGACCCTCCAAACCCAAGACGATATTCTTTTCTTAAGGACTGTGTTCTTCGTTTTATCATAATACAGAGTAATTTTGGGTAGGAAGAGTGGCTTTCTTATTGGAATCTCAATCAAAACCAGCTTTCCAATGGACAGAAATAATAATTGGAGGCTCTTTATGTAATTCTACTCAACCTCCCCCACTGGCTGTTCTATTTGAGGTTCTTTGTATGTGAGCATTTTATAATGAATATCAGGGCATCTGCTAAGATGTTCTTCACTAGAAACAGTCCATCTGAGGTGTTTTAAAAAGAGAGAGAGAAGAGAGAGGCATTTGTGTAGAGTGTATAGGCTCTGGATTATCAGACAATTTAGAAGTAGTCATTTGAGTACAAAGATTGCACAGTATTAAATATTTAGGTCTAGTCCCAAACTAGCTAATAAGAGAATCATTTCATATCTCTAGAAATGATGGTCCCCAATAATCTATCTAATCTTTATTTTTCATATCAGCAGGGAGGCCATTTATATAATGAGATGATTAAGAGATCAATCTTGCCCTGGCCAGTTTGGCTCAGTGGATAGAGCGTCGGCCTGCAGACTCAAGGATCCCAGGTTCAGTTCTGGTCAAGGGCATGTACCTTGGTTGCGGGCATATCCCCAGTGGGAGGCGTGCAGGCGGCAGCTGATCGATGTTTCTCTTTCATCGATGTTTCTAACTCTCTATCCTTCTTCCTTCCTCTCTGTAAAAAAAAAAAAAAAATTCCATAAAATATATTTAAAAAAAGAGAGATCAGTCTCTGTAGGAGGTCAGCCTGTGTTTGAATCCCAGCTGTGTGCTTTCAAGCACATCACTTAACTTCACGGAACCTCAACTTCTTTGTCTGTGAAAGGGCATACCAATAATAAGACTTCAGGGAGTGGCTACTTGTATGTAGATTAAATTTAGGGGAATAATGCCCAGAACACAGTAATCACTCTGCGAAGGTATATATATATATACCTTTAATCTGCTAGCAATTATATATATATTTTAATTGCTAGCAGATGGAGATAAATAGATGAATATTCAAGTAAATTTAAAAGCCATTTCAAATCATGTTTAAATTCAGTGTATACTGAAGAGAGGTGATTGAAAATTAGTGTGGTAAATTCCATGGACACTTATTCTGTGACTATGGAAAAATTAGTAAGTCAGACACACCTGCTGAAAAAATACTCTTATACTTGAGTGTGGTGTACGGGAATATGGGCCTTTTCCCAAACTCCAACTCCAACTCCCACCCCCACCCCCCTTCACCCTCCCGGGGAATGTCGTGGAAACCATAGGTAAGTGACCTGTGAACCTTTGGGAGTCTGCCCGACAACTTGGCCAAGGGAGAAGCTGCTTCTGAACCTGAGCCTGAACTGTGAATAACTGCAGAGACAGCTTGCATGCTCCTTTCACACAGCCACTCACCCCGCCCCACCAAAGGCCTCATTTTGCTTTGTCTTCTCTACTCTAGTGGTACCTCGAGATACGAATTTAATTCGCTCCATAACCTTGAGGCGTGGGAAACTATGAGACTCTCGAGTCGTGGTAAACTGGTGGGTCGTGTGCAGCCGGCCGATCCGCGCAATTACTCGTATCTCAACTGTTGTTGGTATTTCAAAGCAAAAATTGCTCGCTCAATGGCTCGTATCTCAAAAATCTTGTATGTCAGGGCACTCGTATCTCGAGGTACCACTGTATATAACTTCCTACTGAAAGTCTGGGGTGCCATAGATTTGATTAGCCAACCCATGCAGGTTGGGACCTGGCGGTAAACTTCACTGCTGGGCCCCCACAGAGTGCCTGTAAGCCCTCATACACCCCGTCTTTCCCGCCCAGTCTTCCAGGTTATTTTCTTTGGAATCAACCAACAATACTCTGAAGTTTCCTCCAACCTCAGCTCTTTGCATAACAACTTAGAAACTGCATTGTCCCAATTAGTTTAGTTAAACATATTTAAATAATGTTTATTAATGAGATTCTCTCATTGAGCTGGATAAGATCTTCATTGTCTAACACAGTGGTTCTCAACCTTCCTAATGCCTCGACCCTTTAATACAGTTCCTCATGTTGTGGTGACCCCCAACCATAAAATTATTTTCATTGCTACTTCATAGCTGTAATTTTGCTACTGTTATGAACTGTAATGTAAATATCTGATAGGCAGGATGTATTTTCATTGTTACAAATGGAGCATAATTAAAGCATAAGGATTAATCACAAAAACAATATGTAATTATATATTGTGAAGTATTTATTTCTAATTACAAATAAATGAAATTTTGTCTTGAATCATGGTGTAGCATGGGTAACAGTCTTAATATGACTACACTAAACTACATTGCTACATTTTGCTCACCGAGGAGCGGTCCGTTGGTTCCTAAGACCATGGGAAATAGGTGTTTTCCAATAGTCTTAGGCGACCCCTGTGAAAGGGTCGTTCAACCCCCAAAGGGGTCGAGACCCACAGGTTGAGAACCGCTGGTCTAAGGTCTACTATGAAATAGCCCAACAGAGCTAAATACGGTGTCTCTGTGTTTGCTATTCCATGATTTAAGCAAGTTCTAAATATAATTCTATGCTTCTTTTAGACTAGATTTGAAGGCAGGTCTAGATTTAAAGGTATACTTTCAAGGATACTATTTTAAGTAGTAAAATTTATTCTTCTAAAGTCTTTGGTTCACTTGTTAGAAGTGATTGAAGGGCTACTTTGAGAATAATACCTATTATGTTTCTATTATATGTGCTTAGTAAATATTCTGTTGTGTCCCTTATTTAGGAGAAAGTAGTTGAAACTAGTGTTTTTCTTTTTAAAATAAAACAATTCCTCTGGAAACCACTATCTTTGGGGACCGCCCTTCGATTTGATGCTTACACCCTATTTGCAGCACTTCAGGTCGATGGAAGCTTTGATTTCCTTTTGTTTGTGGTTTGCCTGAATCTTTTGTTGAGGGTTTTCAGTTTTCTGAATATTCTGTTGGTTTCTTTGCTGCTCTTCAGCTTTCTAAAATATCCTTTTTATTTGGATTATATTTAACTTTATTTTCTTTAGCCCCTCAAAAATTTCAGCACTCTATAAAAATGGCTCTTTGAGATATTCATCTTCACTGCTTCTAGATGAGATTTTGTTGAAGCAAAATTTAAGGATGGTAAACCAGCTGTTTCAGACATCTGTATTCGTAAACATTTGAAAATAGAGGGAAAGGAAAGCAACCTTTGAAATAAATCGGTCCTTACTATCCCCCTGTCTTCTCTCAACTTTTCAATAAGCCCTTCCCATCAGGTGTTACCCTTGGAAACCAAAATTCCTGAACTTCAACTCATTGAGTTATTCTCCATCCAATGTCTACCTTGAAGGTCACTTTGGCCACACTTCCTTTCTCCACTCATGATTCTCTCTTGAATCTTGTATCCAACTTTCCACTGACTGGTTAATGGAGGAAGAACGAAATCTTTGTCAACTTTCAGGGCAAGGAAGAGGCAAGGGAAGAAATAAATCCCTGAACATAAATCAACAATTTCTTTTAAATATATTTCTATTGATTTCAGAGAGGAAGGGAGAGGGAGAGAGAGAGAGAGAAACATCCATGATGAGAGAGAATCATTGATTGTCTGCCTCCTGCACATCATCACCTGCTGGGGATTGAGCCTACAACCCCGCATGTGCCCTTGACCAGAATCAAACCCAGGACCTTCAGTCAGCAGGCCAACTGAGACAAACCAGCTCGGATAAAAATTTCTTGATTACAGGTATTGATATGGGGGAGAAGTTTTTAAGAAAAAAAAAGGTAGCCTTATTAATACTAGCTTAATTACTTTGATAAAGCCTTGAATCAGTGGATAAACCGAGGAGTCTTTGCTGTGATGACGGGCTGACCTCCAGGCAAATGAAACTGAAGGCATGGGACAAAGGGTGAAGGCAATGTTTGCTTTCCCAAACAATTTTGTATTCTGCAGTTTTTCTGTATTAGGGGGCTAATGTCTTTGCCCGTCATGAATGCCACATACTTCATTGTTCTTCCTTCTGTCTTCTCAACTCAGAGGAAATTCTTTTATTTTTATTTTTATTGACTTTGGAGAGGAACGGAGAGGAAGAAAGAGGTAGAAACATCAACGATGAGAGAGAATCACTGATTGGCTGCCTCCTGCACATTGGACTGAGCCCACAACCCAGGCATGTGCCCTGGACCGGAATCGAACCTGGGACCATCCCATCCACAGGCCAACGCTCTATCCACTGAGCCAAACCAGCAAGGGCCGGAGGAAATTCTTATCTTTGACACAGAATTTCACAATTTTGCCTGGGTTGTATATTTTAGGGCTTAGGGTCCCAGTGCATTAAGAGGTCAGTGCAGAAGGATGGGTATAATTTTTTATGTATCACATTTAGTTATCATGTCAGCTCCTGTGGCCTGGCCTTGTGATAGACTGACCAATGCGTCTTCCCTGTCTCCCGCCTTGACTTTGGTTTTACATGTGGCCAACTGGAGGCTGTTGATAATGTCCCAACAGTTACATGTGGGTTTTAGAGGGAAACAAAGGCTCCATTGAAGCCTCTGGTTCAAAGTCACCACCAAAATGGTCATTTCAGACATTATTCTGACTAACTATATCTGTGCGCTTTGATTTCTATGTATGTTACCTGATATTAATTTCTCAGAAAAACCAGTAGGATGATTGTTAATAAGCAAGCCCAATATTGGATGTTCCCGTGTTGATGACTCTCTTAGAAAATACCAAAAAAAAAAAAATCAACCTTTTATATATCTAAGACTATGCAGGTTGTTACATTTGAAAACGTTCTTTTATAATTGTATCAAAAAGCTTTGGTATATATGTGCCAAATATTGTCGTTATTTTCTTCTAAGATCCTGCAGTATTTAAACGTATGCTTGGTTGCAGACTGCATTATTCCTTGAGTCCAAAAATGTTCATTAGTATCTTTGGACTAAAAGCAACTCTGCCATACGCATGCCGTTAGTTTCAGCTGGAGAAGGAAAGAGCATTTCCAGATTTAAATTATACTCTTTGACTTTCAGTAAAATCTGTGGGAGTAATTATGAGAACATAGTCTAATTATGCAAGCCACTAACTGCCTTTCCAAAACAGCAGCAAGATCATCATTTATTTTTGTTAAACACTGAGATGTACTTATAAAACAAACATGTACAAAGGGCATGTTTCTGAACAATAGCTGGGCAGCAGAGTATTGAGGCCATGAGTAGAGTTTAAAAGTCCTGGTGATACTTTGATTCTCAGTCTGCTTAGTCTGGTTATCTAAAGTTATTATGGACTCATGGGTACAAAGAAGGGTATTGACTGGCCCCTCCAAATGTAGTCCCAAAGTAGTTCTTTCAATTTGGTTATTTTCTCTTGTCAACGTGTCTCATGTTGATTTGATGATGGGAGCAGCCAAAAGAATCTAGAACAGTGGTTCTCAACCTTCCTAATGCCACGTTGCTACAGCAACGAAAATAATTTTATGGTTGGGGGTCACCACAACATGAGGAACTGAATTAAAGGGACGTGGCATTAGGAAGCTGAGAACCATTGACCTAGAAAGACAGAGTAAAATGTCTTTTACCCCACAGTTGGCGCAGTTAGCAAGATAACTTACTGGCTGGGCATTGCTCACCCCAAAGCTGCTGCAGTAGAAAGATCCCAGAATTTCTAAAGGAGCTGGCAAGGGATAATAATTCTTACCAAGCCGACTCCCAGATCTCTGCCTATAGAGTTCAGAGGCAGCAGAGTGGTATTTAGATGAGCAGGAGCAAATACTTGTGGAATTAATTTCTTGGATTTGGACTCTCGGTTCTTTGGTCTGAGTACTCATGGGTTCTGTTAATCCTTTCCCTCTCAGTAATGGCAAAAATAGGGCCTCTCATAATACCTACTTTCCACCAGCCAGAGAATGCCTACACCAGGTGGCTATAGATCTGAGCGCAGGGAGCTAAAAGATGGGTGGGCTATTCTCTCCTAAAGGGAGAAACATGTGATTCCGTGTGTTTTGGAGTGGCTGTTTCTAACTCTGGAAGTAAACTTTATCATATGAGAGTTGCATTTTTTTTTTTACTCTCCTCAAGTAGATGTCTCTGGAGCCCATAGTTAAGCCATGAAAAACCTTATTGGATTACATTGCAATTGCAATTCAGAGATCTTCCCATCAGTGCTATATTGAAAAGTTTTCTAGACTGGAAAATTTTCTATATTGGAAAATTTTTAGAAGACTCTCATAATTGCCGTTTTATTGAAATCTATGGAAAGACAAACATTTGTAAAGTGGGCAGAGAAATACAATGTCCTCAAGAATTCCCTTTAAAAATTGGGATAAATAAAATGGACATTTATGACGTTAAACCAGTATTTGCATAAAACACTACCAAAGGCTTGGTGGTCCAAAGCAACCCCCTATTGATCCTCCAATATTAAAGAGCCCCCCAAAAGTCTAGTCTACTTATCCTGCATCGGAGAAATTTTAAAAGCCAGAAGGTAGAGATTACAATGAGAAACCTGATCTACAATGGCTTAGGACAATGTTAGACAGGTCAATCAAATTACAAATTCACAAAAGGGTCAGGGTTTCTTGGGTTGACCCTTCATTGGGGACCCCCAAAGTCTTTATACACAAGAGTGGGTAGAATGGTCAGGGGATAGAAAGAGAAGTTTCCAGAACTCCTTAATATGGCAATCCCATGAACTGTGGTACTAAAACCCATTGGTGAAGTCCTGACTCAGACTAAAAAAATACAGAAATGTACGGATTGATGATCTGAACATTGGAATGTTTAAACAAGCTTTATGTAAAGGAGTAATGTCAATTTCTCTTGAATGTTTTATGGGAATTAATAGTATGTCTGGCTAGGAATACTTCCCCTACCCACTAATATAAAGCAAAACTTGTTGATAAAATCCTAATAGAGGCTAAAGTTAAGAATGTAAGAGCAATGTCAAGACATTATAATCTTTTTTTTTTGAACTTTCACAATTAACACATATTCAGGAATTTTTTTTAAAATTTTTATTAATTTTTATTAATTTTTTATCCATATATCCCCATTGCCCCCCTCCCTCCCAGGCGTACCCCGACCCCCCAGTGTCTGTGATCATTGGTTATGTTTATAAGCATGCATACAAGTCCTTTGATTGATCACTTATTTACCTCACCTAACTTTAATCTTTCTGCTATAATTTCACAGTCTGTTTGATGCTTTATGATTTTTGTCCTCCTGAGAATTATCAGTCTACTCCCTTTCTGTGCTCCTGATTCTATTATATTCACCAGTTTATTCTGTTGATCAGATTTTTAATTCACTTAATTTTTAGATTCACTTGTTGACAGATGTGTATTTGTTGTTCATAATTTTTTGTCTTTTACCTTTTTCTTCTTCCTCTTCTAAAAGGGTACCTTTCAGCATTTCATATAATACTGGTTTGGTGTTGAACTCCTTTAGCTTTTTCTTCTCTGTGAAGGTCTTTATCTGCCCTTCAATTCTGAATGATAGCTTTGCTGGATAGATTATTCTTGGTTGTAGGTTCTTGTTGTTCATCACGTTGAATATTTCTTGCCACTCCCGTCTGGCCTGCATCGTTTCTGTTGAGAAATCAGCTGACAGTCGTATGGGTGCTCCCTTGTAGGTAATAAACTGTTTTTCTCTTGCTGCTTTTAATATTCTCTCTTTCTCTTTTGCTCTTGGCATTTTAATTATGATGTGTCTTGGTGTAGTCCTCTTTGGGTTCCTTTTCTTTGGGGTTCTGTGTGCTTCCTCGACTTGTAAGTCTATTTCTTTTACCAGATGTGGGAAGTTTTCAGTCATTATTTCTTTAAACAGGTTTTCAGTATCTTGCTCTCTCTCTTCTTCTGGCACCCCCACAATTCTGATGTTGGTACGCTTGAAGCTGTCCCAGAGGCTCCTTACATTATCTTCACATTTTTGGATTCTTTTCTCTTCTTGCTTTTCCAGTTGAATGTTTTCTGCTTCTTTATATTTCAAATTTTTGACTTGATCCTTGCCTTTCTCTAGTCTGCTGTTAGTACTCTGCATAATAGTTTTTATTTCAGTCAGTGTATCACTAAATTTATCCATCTTTTCTAGCATATTCTTGCAAAACCTTATAAGCGTGGTTTTGAACTCTATATCCAGTCGTTTTTTTTCCTCCATTTCTTTTGCTTGTAATCCCTTCCCTTGTCTCGGCATTTTCACTGTGCCGGGGAAACTTCTGTGCTGGAATCAGCCGCAGAAGCCTCTGCTGAGCTTGGGAGGGTGGAGTCTCAGGGCTTAAGGGACCGCCTTGCCTTCCAGTCGGCCCCGCCCTCCACGGCCCCTGAGTCTCACGTGACTGGGTAATGGCTGGAGCGTCCCTGTGCGCGCCCGCACCCGCAGTGCCTCCAACCGCTGCCTTTCCGGCTCCCCTGCGAACCAGGACCACACGAGTCTAGGTCCCCAGGGTTTCGCCCGAAACAGGGGCCCAGTGGACTCAGAAGTGGCGCAGTTCGGAGGGTCTGTCTCCCGCCCACTAGTGAAAGCCAGCGGCACAATCAGCAATCCGTCCTCCGCGTGGTGCCGTGCGCGACCGGACCTCCGATCCTTTGCGACTCCCCTAAATTTCCGTGCACTTCTCCCTTTTCACAGTCCAAACTCCCCCCGTATGAGTCTCGGCTGGATCTGGGGTTTAGTGTCGCAGGACAAGGGGTTCAATGCCGTTGGGAGTCTCCGTTTCCCTCCTGCCAGAGAAAGCCAGCCAGGTACTCCGGCACCCGCTCTCTCAGCGCGCGTCTCCGTACCTCAGCTTTTTGCAGCTCCTCTGGGTCTCCGTGAGCCCCTCTCTTTCCCTCTAGTTGTAGAACTTGCACTCAGCCAGCTTTCCTGTGGTTCTGGATGATGTCTGTTCTGTCTTTTAGTTGTAGTTTTGAAATTGTTGTGCGAGGCAGCAGTGTAGGTGTTTACCTATGCCGCCATCTTGGATTTCAACACAAGACATTATAATCTTATCCATAGCCCAAACATTAACAATTGTCAATCAGTAGGTTATAAAATCCTAAGGAAGCTCTTGAGGCATTTATTTAGATGCTGCCAGGTTATGACAATCATGTTTATATTTAAAGTATTGTGGTCATTTTTCTTAGAACTTTGGGCAAATGGTGTTCAGTCTTCAAAAATCTAAGCTACGTTTTCTCTTCCCACAGACATAAGTTTTCATAATTGGTATAAAGATGCTAAAACTATAAACTGAAAGAGTTAATCACTGCTTTGACCTTTGGGAGAATTTAGTAATTTCACAAAGGGTCTCAGGGAATTTCTTTTGCTATCAGAAGATGGACAACTTGGTGCGTTGGTAAGAACTTGGAGTTGCTGATAGACTGCCTGTCTGCTTGGTAGTGATGTACTTCTATGACTCTGTAAAGTTATCATATGCTGTTGCTATTGTATTATTTGCCTACAGTAAATAGGTGCATATGTCTTGTATAAGACAGTTTGCACGTTTCATTTTGTTAACCAATTATCTTTGTTCTTAAGACATCTATGGGAGGAGAAAATGATCAATGGGTATAGATGGAAGAGAAAGAAAAATTAATGTAAAACAGAAACCATTTGAGGGGTTTTGAGGGATGAGGGCACAAAAGTTGTCAACATAAATGAATGAATAGATAGCCAAAGAAAAGATATAGAGCTTGCAATATATAGTAGCACTTTAAGAGCAAATATATTCGGAATGAAAAAAAAATTTTTTTATGTGATTACTAAGTAAAATTGGTTCCACCAAACACTACTCTTCTTGTCAAAACAAGAACCATACCTGCTCACTCATTCACAACAGATGTCTAAGAAATACACATCAATAAAAGAACTATCAATTTATGTTATTTTCCCTAGGACACTCATACTACTCAAATCACATCATGGATTTGTTTGGGGCAGATTCAGTCATTCACCTGGTGTTCCCTAACATCTGCCTCGCAAAGAAAAGGATAGCATTGCCAGAAAAATAAGACATGTCAGAGATGGCGCATGCAGGGATTGAGTCTGATAACACGACTCAGTCTTATTTTAAGCAAGTCTACTTTACGTATGAATGCAGTGCGAAATTACTCCCATGACTGATACGGCTCATCTCAATGTCTGTGAGTCATTGGATCTAGGATGGAAGGGGCAGAACCTTGGACTTGATCGCGTTCTTCAGCTGAGGCTATTCCCAAAGCAGTGTTGAGCTGAGGGTTGCCTGTCCTTGGGACTCCCAGTGGTTAGCTGCCTTCAGGATACTACTATTCTCTGCACCTAACTGTTTTACTTATCGTTCCTAATGTTTTGTCTATACTTATCTCCTCTTCCATTCTTTTTGTTTTTCCTCGGTGTATTCCTTTAAAAAATATCCCATTAAATCTAACTTTCAAGGGCTGTGAGCAGTAAACAGAAATTAAGAAATGCTTCCAACCTACTGTATTCACCCTTAACCTGAAGTAGCATTTGTCGGGCCAGCATGAAACATCCTGTTCGTCCTTAAAACACATGTGGCCCCAGCTTTTATTCTACTCCTTCTGGATCTAGGTGCCTGTTGGGAAGGTCTTTCTAGAATCTGCCTCACCTTGGCACACCAGCAGGAGATGACCTGCACTGAGTAGAATCCTAGTGTTTTATACTTTCTAGTTTCTAAGGTTTCCAGGGACAGGAAATTGCTACCATGACCCAGCAATCTGTCACTCTGAAACAGGGGGAATGAGGCAGATCATGATGTAATTCCCTAGCAACCCTTCCCTCCTTAAGGCTGTGACCACCTGCCTCCTCCTCTCCCCCCCACACACACCCTTTTTAGAGAGAGGAATGAATTCAGAGTGACAGACGCAGAGAAACGCTGTTCTGCTACTCAATTGCATTCTGTCTGTATAGCTATTCTAGTAGCCTGGGGACATATTTATATCCATATTAAATTTTAAAATGAGAAAGCCCCAGGAATCACCACACTAATATTTCAGAAAGCAGGTCCTTGCCATTGCTAAATTGTCTCTAAAGTAGTACAGTCAGTCAGAGCCACGTGATTTAGAGCTTGGCCGGAAGCCTATTTGGAGAAAATTCCACTTAAAGGTCGGCTGCCGTGTATGTTTGTATCATCCAGGCAGTCCTTGTCCTGATGGCAGTCCCCTCCTGTGGCCCTTCCCTGCAGATGACAGCTCTTATCCAGCCCCCAGTTTAGTCTGGCACGCGGTTCTGTCCCACTGACAAACGGAGTGGGGGTGATTCTCCACCAGGAATTTTTTTTTTGTCAGTCAAAGACCATGTAGATATGAAGAAACGCTGCTAAATGTTCATAGAAGTCCTGAAAGATCGTGATAGACTAGATGGGCGAATTGGAGTTCATTGTAGAATGAAGCTACTTCATTTCCTCTCTGAAGGGAAAGAACAAATGATAATGAAATGTGTCATTTAAAAATGAAGTGTTGCAAGAGTTCAATCCCCTTTATTCCAAAAGAGAGATCACTCATGTTAGTAATTGGCTCTTTAACAAGTCACCATTACCAGGTGAATAAACTGAAACCAATGGCGATGAAGACAGGAGCCCAAAGTCACACAAAAGGGATGGAGCTGGGACGAGAGCCCCAGTATTGTGGCCTCCAGAATTGGATTCTTTCCAATAATAATTGCTAGGTCAGTGTCTGAGTGTTCACCTGTAATGTTAGATGGGAAGATTGATCACATTTTTCTCACAGTCCTTGTATTCCTCCAACATTTCCCTAGTTTTTTTTGAGTATTTTTTTGTTGTTGTTTATTTTTGCAATGTCTATTATACTGACTTATCCCTGGTCAGTTTTCACAAATGATGAATTGAGTTGCCCTGTTCGCCTCCATTGCTAATATGACAGCCCATCTAGTCTATCACGATCTTTCAGGACTTCTATGAATGTTTTTTGCTCATTAGCTCATGTTCATCATCTACACTAATAAAAGAGAAAGATGCAAATTAACCTTACCTCCACTACACCAACAAGCCATGCCCACTAGACAATCAGGAGCAAGTATGCAAATTAAACCAACCAAGATGGTGGCAGCCACAGAGCTGGAGTGAGCAGGAGGCTTGGGTTGCCCTGGCGATGGAGGAAGTCAAGCTTCCTGCCAGTACTGACTGGCCCTGACCTCCACTCAAGGCTACAAAGTTTCAATTATAGAAGATAAATGAAGCCCAGGTATTGCTTCCAGCTGACCCTGGCCTCTGCTCAAGGAGGCACTGGAAAAAAGAAAGAAAGAAAAAAAGGAGGAGCTGGGAGCTTGGGTTGCCTGGATGAGGGGGTGGGAGAGTGTTCGGGCCAGGATGAGACTGCAGTTGTGGGTGATCAGGCTGGTGGGGGGCGGGGCTGTTAGGGGTAAGCAATTGCCCGCCCCCCCCCCCGGCAGGCAGAGTGGTTAGGGGCAATCAGGCAGGCAGGCAGGCAGATGAGCGGCTGGAGTCAGCAGTCCCAGATTGTGAGAGGGATGTCTGACTACCGGTTTTGACCTGATCCCTGTAAACCGGCAATAGGACAACCTTCGAAGGGTCCCAGATTGGAGAGGGTGCAGTCCGGACTAAGGAACACCCCCCTGCCCTGCCCCCTGTGCACAAATTTCATGCACTGAGCCACTAGTCTGTTAATAATGCAACATATGACTCCTGTCTTTCAGCACCTTATAGCACCGTTTGAGTCTCTCAATTACATGAGTTTGTGGTGCAGAATGTTGTATATGACTTTCAGAACCCTTTTCTTTTATTCAACAACATCTACCTCAAGTAAGAATAATGTTTTATAATACAATTGATATTAATTATTTGATTGATTTCTTTCTTTATGTCTAAACTGCAAACTCTATATCGATTTATATAACTTTTGTATTTCAGGGACTGACAGTAAGTTCTGTCTCCCCAAATTCTATGAGAATTGGTTTCAATGATCAGGAGAGGATGAACCCTAAGAAATGTAATATGAATTAATGTAGCCGCATTTTTTGCTAACTGCTCAAATTATGTGGTCTTGGGTTGGAGTAAGCAGGAAAAGGCAGAAACAAAGTCTGCAATTTTGCAAGTCCTTCATTTCTCTATACCTATATTAAAAACAGTAACAGTCGCAACATGATTGTTTTAGTATGATCTGTGTCAGGAATTGTGATGGTTCTTTTGCATATTTTATTTGAATATGCAAAAGAACCATCACAATTTAATTCAACAATGACCACTGAGTTTAATAATTTACTAACGACATGATTTCCCTGAGGCCTCACCACTAAAAAGTGCAGGGTTAGGATTCAGAGCATGGCCTGTCTCATACTAAAGTCTAAGTGTCTCACCATCTCACTCCACATTTTGAAACAATGTCTATTTTGTTATTACTTAAAATATTCTTACTTTAAGACATAAAAATATTTGTGACAAATAACCAGTAAATTCAGTAGTAGAAGTGGTATATATTCTGCTAGTATATATAAACCAAACATATTCCTTCTCAATGTTCTATTTTTTAATTTTTCTTAACTCCTGGAGACCATGATAAGGCTCAGCATAGAAAAATAAGGTTCGGTATATAAGTTCACTTGCAAGTTTCTTCATATCTTGACCTTATAGATCACTCTCTAGAAAAGTTTTTCCTCAAAGGAGCCTGAGGATTTATGAACTAATCTTTCAATATTTCTACTACAAAGCTCTATTGCACAACTAAATAAAAGAGTGAACTTTTATTTTGACAATGCTTTTATCACCACTCAAAAGAAATACCTTCAGAGAGAAAATGCATTGCATTTGTATAGATCACAGATACTTAATGTGTTTGGCCAAAGTCTGTTCTGTAAAGAGATGAAAAAATGAAGAATATACACTGAGTGGCCAGATTATTATGATCTCTGAACACATAATAATCTGGCCACTCGGCGTTCTTCTCTTGAGCACCTCATTTATTTGATATCAAAGATACTATAAATCGTGCATCTGATCAGTTTTCCCCTTTGCACTGGCTGATAGAAAGTTCAGGGCAAATAGGTGGCTGGTTTCCAGCAAAAGTCTAGAATATTTTTGGTACCCATTTGAGATATAAATACACTGAGTGGCCAGGTTATTATGTTTTCAGAGATCATGGTAATCTGGCCACTCAGTGTATATTCTCCCATTAAAGTTTTGGCCTCTGTGTTTGTATGTGTACATATATGTAATTGAAATTACTCAATCGTGTTTTTTTTTCAGTCATTGATTCAACCTGTGGTAGAACATGTTGTTCGCTAGATGTTAGACACGACCCAAGGTTATGGGTGAACAACATACAGAGTCCCTGCCCTCACGAAGTTTTTGTTCAATTAGGAGAGTTAAGCAACAAAAACATGTATACATAAACACACCTAGATTGCGATTCAAGCCCTAAAAATGAGTGTTTGTGATAAAGCATGCTAGCGAGAACACATGCGATTTCGGTTGGAAAAGAAACACAGTTTCAGGGGAGGAAGATTCAAACATGGAGATGCCATATTGGAAACCAGTCAGGGGGGAGTTCTGGAGAGAATGGCATCTGGGGATGACCGGGAAAGCAAGTGCGAATGACTTAGAGGGGAAAGTGTCACATTCTAGAAAGAGGGAGTGCGACTGGGGCCTGGTGAGGAAGGCACAGTGACAGATGGAGGTTCAGAAGCTGATGTGACTCAATACTGTAATGCCCAGTAGAGCATGATAAGAATGAGATTTTATTCAAGCGCACTGAGAAGCTATTGAGGTGTTTTAGGGAAACAAAGACGTGACCTGACATATTTTAACAAGGGACTCTTACAGGGAAGATAAAATGGAAGAGAAAGGGAAGGGAAGCACGTGGGTAAGGAACAGAACTTTCTGAGGGAATATTGATGGATGGTGGCAATAGAGGATGGTGAAATTTGAATCAGGAGGAAAACAATGGACTAGATTTACAATTACAGAATTTTAGGCACACGAGTAAGTGGCATTTACATAGATGTTTCTAGTGCCTTGTAGCAAACATGGAATAGGCTGTTACCTATTTTCTTAATATACAAGATGTGATTTAATTACCACTTCGTTGTTTGAGTGTTAATCACTCTATTAATGATTTAAGTAGTCTCTCTCTCTCTGCTCACCCTTTAGCTCTGTGCCCTGAAGCATTTGCCACCAGGGATTAAGAAGAAGCATAATTTTAATCATTCATTTTGGGGCTTTCTTCAGTGGGTGAATTGAAAACAACAATATGGCGCTAGTTGGTTTCTCTCAGTGGAGAGAGCATCAGCCTGCAGAGGGAAGGGTCCCGGGTTTGATGCCAGTCAAGGGCAGATGCCTGGATGTGGGATTGATCCCCAGTAGGGGGCGTGCAAAAGACAGCAGATCAATGATTCTCTCTCATCATTGATGTTCCTATCTCTCTTTCCCTTCCTCTCTGAAATCAATAAAAATATATTAAAAAAAATAATATGTAGGCAATTAAAATGTGACTTGATTATTCAACCTATTTCTGATTTTCATATTTTAAAAAGTAAAAAAGCAACAAAAGGAAAAAAGAGCAGAAGTTAGCAGCAGTTTGCATTTCGACTGTAGTGGGAGGTACGGAGACAATAAAGCAGTTTGTACTGGGGTCCTGGACATGGAACTTAAATGCACTTAAACCTTTCCTTTTTACTTCTTATACTTTAGAACTAAAGGAAACTTGTTGCATTCAGTTGAATTTAACTTTTCTTTGGTTTTTCACTTTGACCTAACCAGGAATGTTCTAAAATAAAAGGCAAAAATCAGTGTTTTTTTTTTCTTCTAAAAACTGGTTTCTTTTCACAAATCTGATTTCTGTTGAGGATACTTAGTTGCTATTTCCAGAAGCTGTTCGCATAGAGGATAGGTGTAGTCTTCAATCTCTGTGGTTCCACTGGCATGACAATGTGTGAAATCCAAGTAGGGTGTAGCTATAAAGTCAAAACACATTTGACTTTTGTGTCAAAGAATGGCATTTTCCACTTAAAAATGTTTTGTGCCTTTCACATGGACATCACTTAATGATAATGTGATAAAAATATGCAAGACTGCTACTGTAACATTAAAAAAAACTTACTAGGATATGATACCTTTTTTAATTATTTGCTTTATAATGTATTTTTAAGAATCTGAAATATAAAAAATATATATAATAACACCATAATTTATTGAACTGTGTAAAGAAAACATATGTAGAAGAATTGAGGATGGCCGAGACCAGTTTGGCTCAGTGGATAGAGCGTCGGCCTGCGGACTGAAAGGTCCCAGGTTCGATTCCGGTCGGGGGCATGTACCTTGCTTGCAGGCACAACTCCAGTAGGGGGCGTGCAGGAGGCGGTTGATCAATGTCTCTCTCTCATCGATGTTTCTGACTTTCTATCCCTCTCCCTTCCTCTCTGTAAAAAAAATCAATAAAATATATTAAAAAAAATAGAGGATGACTGCCTATGGGAAGGCAGACTGCAAGACAGGGTGTGAGTGAGAAAACAAAGGGAGAGTGTGTGGTCACATGGGGAGTGTTTGCTGGTGAGTTGAGGGACAGCTCTACTCCAGGAGAAGGTGGGGGACTGCTGGACGGGGCTCCCCTGACCGGGCAGCCCCTACTGCTGCTGGTTCCCTTCTGGAGCCACTAGCTGGGATGCAGAGACTGCACCATCTTGAAGGGGAGAGTGGATGCTGTCAGGAGCATATACAGCTGTGGCACCCACAGAACAGCTGCAAAGCCCAGAGCACCGGTCTCCAATTGGCGCAAACACGCGAATTCAGAGGAGCTCTACACCCCACCACGGAAAGGTCAGATTTCACCTGGGATAAGGTGAGGTCTCTGGTCCCGGCAGGAGAGAGAAAGGCATGCACTGCAGGAGCTGGAGGACTGGTGGAAGTCTGCACCTAAAAAATTCCGTGGCTGTTGGAGCTGGCGTGATCTGTGAATGTGGAAAGGGGTCCTCAGAGCTGCTAACAGAAGGGAACTCTAACGCAAAAAGACAGCCTAAAATTTTTAAAAGTGTGCCAGCTGCTTAGACCCAAGGGGGGAATAAAGATTGCACAGATTTGTACGCAGCCCCAGAGTTTGCACACTTACACTGGCTCTTTTTTTTCCCCCTCTTTAAATCCTTGCTTCTGATTACTAAGCCCAATACATAGGATCACTCAATTGGGGACACCCTAAGAGACTGCAGGGGAAAGTTGTTTTTCTGGAACCTGGGGATCAGAGCAGGGAATAACCATCAGAGAACCAGCTCTGGGGCAACCCACCCCCACAAACCGGTATTGAGTGCCACAGAGAAAGCAGGATCTACCCACTGGCTAGAGGGACCTATAGACCTGGATGTCAGTCTGGAAACACTGCCACCTAGGGGTTGTGCACTGCTGGTGGGAATGCAGACTGGTGCAGCCGCTGTGGAGAACAGTAATGAGTTTCCTCAAAAAACTAAAAATGGAGGTCCTATTTGACCCAGTGATCCCACTTCTAGGAATATATCCCAAGAAATTACAAACACCAATGAGAAAGGATATATGCACCCCTATGTTCATAGCAGCATAATTCACCAAAGCTAAGATTTGGAAACAGCCTAAATGCCCATCAGCAGATGAGTGGATTAGAAAATGATGATACATCTACACAATGGAATACTATGCTGCTATAAAAAAAGAAGGAATTCTTACCATTTGCAGTAGTATGGATGGACCTGGAGAACATTATATTCAGTGAAATAAGCTAGGCAATGAAAGAAAAATATCACATGATGTCACTCAGTTATGGGAAATAAATAACATTATAACCTGAGAAGCAAAAAGATAAATACAGAGGCAGTAAAGCACTGAACAGACTGTCAAATTACAGTGGGAAAGCAGGGGAGTTTAGGGCAAGGGGAAAATAGATCAACTAAAGGACTTGCATGCATGCATATAAGCACAACAACTGTACACAAGACACTGGGGGTGTGGTGGGATGAGGGAATGCAACAGGGGGTAGAGGAGGCTGGATGAAGATCAATGCAGGGGGGAAAAAGGAGATATACGTACTACTACATGTAATACTTTAAACAAAAACTGTTATAAAATAAAAGACAAAAGGAATCCTATCTAATAAAGAGGGAATATGCTAATTGAACCTCGCACAGTCACAAAGATGGAGATGCCCATAGCCAATAAGGAGGTAATATGCTAATTGACTGTCCTGCCCCCAAAGATGGAGGCACCCACAGACACAAGGTGGCAGCACCCAGCCCTCTCAGATGCTCCTGTCTTGGTGTCCCCTAGTCCTTTCAGCTCTCCAGCCTTCCAGGGCTGGCCCGAGGCACAGGCAAGCCTTGGATGGCAGCTGCCCAGCTGCCCAAAGTCGTCCCAAGTCACAGGTAACCAGGGCTGGCTGAGGCTTGTACTGCCAGCAGTGGCAGCAGCAGAGGTGTGATGGGGGTGTTGCCTTCCCTGATTTTCAGGTCAGCTCCTGTCCCTGAGGGATCCCAGACTATGAGAGGGGGCAGGTTGGGCTGAGGGACTCCCCCTCCTGTGCATGAATATTCATGCACCAGCCCTCTAGTATATTATAATATTCTAAGTCTGAGTTATTAATTCAGTAGAAAAAGTTTATTGTGCCTGCGTGGTTCTTTATGAGCTATCACCATTATCAGGTCATTATTTTTGATGTATCACAATTACAAAGTAGTTTGCAGATAAATTTGTAATTTGCTATATGAAACTCTGAGCCATATTGAATTAAAAAAAATAATGTTCTGGCCCTGGCCTATGGCTCAGTGGTTAAAGTATTGATCCAAACTGAGGGACTTCTGGCTTGATTCCTGGTTCAGGGCATATATCTGGGTTGCATGTTCAATCTCCAGCCTGGATTAGGATGCATTTAGGAGCCCATGAACCAATGTGTATACTCTTTTCTGGAAGGGATTTATTTTGCTGATGTTTTACTCTCAATAGGCTATTTCAATTCCAGTTATTTTTGGATGATCCTGCTCAGCTGCTTCCTCGCTGTGGCTTCTCGGCCAATTCCCCTGGCTTCTCATGTTCCTATAATTTGCATATAATTTAAAGTTTGTGTTTCAAGTGTATAATTTTACGATGCATTGTGTGCCCACCACCCAAAGACAAATCTATTTATCCAACCCCATATGAACTGCATCCAGCACAGCCAGGGGTGAACCTGAGGAGGAGCGGTGAAGGATTAAAGGAGACAGACCAGAGAATACTGTTGGGGCCAGGTAGGACCACTGTGCCTGGATGAGGAAACAGTGACACAGCCTGTAAGCTGAAGCTTTATTTTATAGTGTGATCTCACAAAGCAAAACAAGAGAAGTAGGCAATGTGTTTAGAACGTTCTTGAGAGTTTCAAATCTATTTTGTTACTCAACCCTTATTTTGGCAGCACTTGCTGCCCCTCCTATAGCCCATTAGCTACTTAGATATAAGGGAAGACTGTAAGGTCATGCTTAATTGTGCAAATTGGGACCTGTACCAGTATGTGGAAGGTTTGACCTTATAGCTGCTCCCTACACCCAGACACTCAAATGAACTCAGTATGGATTAAAGACTCCTGAAAGAAAGCATAGGTTAAAAAAAACTAAACATTGGTCTTGGCAATGGCTTCTTTGAATGTGACACCAAAGAGTGTTTCATTTTCACTTTGAAATTCCTCTTTAAGAACGAAGAATGTGTTTTAGTTTCTATATCTCTATGGGGGCATTTTTAAATCTTCTGTTTTTATTTTCTAGATGCATTATGTATGAAAGTCATAAAATGCTATTTGTGTTCAAAAAGTCTGTGGAATTTCTCTTTCATTCAGTTTTATTGAATTTATATGTTTTTCTGTTCAGATTTTCTCTCTTTTCTGGTTTCTAGTTTTTGCTTTGAAGAAACAACTAGTAACATAATTGTCCTCCTTGACATAGAAATGTAAAAAAAAAAAGCCAATAAAAAATTCACGATGGACTCTCAGTGTATGGCAGACAAAAAATGGCAAAAGTGTATCTTTCATTTCTAACCCAAATTGATGGGTCATAGAGCTCTAGAAATTGCTCATGTCATAGATGGCTATAAATTGTGGCTCTCAAAATAAGTCAACTTCAATGTCAGCTTTTTATGCTTTTAAAAAAATGAACTCTTAATAGTATTAAGTGACAAATCACTATAGGTCACAGCAAGGCCCAGAACTATAGAACCTCCAGCATGAGTGACAGACGTATTTTAGGTTTCTAACAGTATTTGACAGAAGTATGTTGGGGTGTGGTGTTTCAGGCAGCTTCTCTGCTTACACAGATTTAATGAGGTTTTAAAGAGCATATAAGACTGACATTCTGAGGGAGCAAACATCAAAGACACAGTGATTCCTGAGGCCAACTCCTGTCACAGAGCATGGTGCACATGCATGAAAGGGGATCGTCCACAAGCTGCTTTATTCGGGTAAATTAAAGGCAGGTTCCAAGGCTAATACCACATCCAAGGGCATTCAAATTTTGCCTCCCTATCCCATTCTCCTTCTCCTTAAAAAATGTAAAGATAGCTTCACATTCATTTCTTGTGTCACTTTATGATAGCTTGCTTTACATGAGGAGACTTGTGTCTGTATCGGTCTTAGCAGGATTCTCAGCACCATCTCTGCACAACTAGATGTCTGGTTGCTTCTGTTACTGTCTTTTCTTGTTTAAAAAATATATTTTATTGATTTCGGTGAGTAAAGGAGAGATAGAGAAACATCACGATGAGAGAGAATTATTGATCTGCTGCCTCCTGCATGCCCCACACTAGGGATCAAGCCTGCAAATCTGAGCATGTGCCCTTACCTGAAATCGAACCGCAACCTCCTAGCTCATAGGTTGACATTCAACTACTGAGCCACACCAGCTGGACTTTTACTGTCTTTTCAAACCCCAAGAATCATTGTTATTATTTGTTAATTTTGGGGGATTCATGAAGAAAATGAAAGGGACTGTTATTGTATAACATTCTTCTCATTTATCTCCCTGCCAACCATCTTACCCCAGTTGAAATCATTCTCCACTGTGACACATTCATGACTATGATACATTCATGATTAGGGATTTCATTGTGTCATCCATTTCTTGTCAGACACTAATAGACAAAAATACCTCTATTGACTGTCATCATAAGCTCAAATGATCACTCATTTCTTTGGTGACCAACTACTTTCATGATCTGATTTCAACATAACTATTTCTAGTGGAATATCCTTTCCCTTCTCACACCCCACCTCTCCTCTACTTTCGTGACTTTGGGTGTCTGACCTTCCTTAATGTACAGAGGTCTTGCTATGAATCTATGCCATTTTATTTGTTTGGAATATCTTCACTTAATTATCTTTTGACTTGGAAAAATTCTCATCTAGAGGGTAAAAATCCTTTTGATTTCCCAATGTGGATCTATGTGCAGCCCACTTTCCCAACCATATCTTGTTCAAAACATTGATGTGACTTTCATGTGTATTACATAATAACTGTTATTTTGCTTGTCTCTCTTGCTTGTTAATTAAAAGGGTTGCAGTAAGCTGTTAAGGGCTTTATGAAATATTCAGGCAAATTTCACAGGGTTTACATAAAGAGGTTACTAAAGCTACTCAAGAAAGCTCTTCAGAAAGTCACTTAAGCAAAACTACATGGTGATTTGAAGTTGAAATATTGGTAAATGACTGAAGAATTCACAATTTTTTAAAAACAGTTCATGGTCAAAGGACAAGTTTGCTAGGTCAAAGTCATAGCGTTCACAAATTTGAGTTAGACATCGTTGCTAAAAGAAAATGAAAATTTGCCAGTGCCAAAGAGAAATACTGTATTTTTCAAAATTAGTCAACTACTAGGTGTAATAAACCAGGAGATAAAACTAGCAAACTTTAAAAGAAGATATTACTAAAAGCCAAAGTGTGTTGGAACTGCTAAGTGAAAAACAAAAATTACAATGAAATTGATCTTCCTATTGCCAAAGAGACAGAAAATGGAAATCTAAACGGTGATTCATACTCCTGATAATGGACTAAAAAGGAAAGAACTATTGAAAATTAAGGTGAGTAATGAAAAGAATATGCATTAGTGAAATCTTGTTGGCAAGAGGAAATGTCAGAGAAAGGTTGCCTTTTTCTGAAGAGTACAATAGAGATTGTTTAAAGACTGATGATTATTTTAACAACACTTACATGTTTATTTAGATATATTTTTGCTAAAGTAACTGTAAGCCTTGAGAAGTTTTCTGAAACCCCTGTGTGATCTATCTAAAGGACACAAGAGCTCCCATTTCTAAAATTCATAGATACCATTTTCTTTTTTTAATCCTCACTTGAGGATATTTTTTTCATTGATTTTTAGAGAGAATGGAAGAGAGAGGGAAAATCAGAAAGAAACATCGATGTAAACGAAACACAATGATTGGCTGCCTCCTGCATGAGATGGCAAGGAGTCTGCAACTGAGGTACATGCCCTTTACCAGGATCGAACCCGGGACCCTTTGGTCTGCAGGTCGACACTATCCACTGAGCCAAACTGGCTAGGGCCAGAGATACCATTTTAATCAGAACTATGTGATCTACCTTCTCCTGCGAAAAGCTAATACATAATCCAATGATGCGTTTATTGGTGGAACATGACACATATTTCTCTGCAATTGACTTGGTGGCCCTTTGAAAAACTTCCTTGTAAAATTGTCAGTCTCTATTGTTTGAAGAGGCAGACATAGTCCTGTCTGGAGATGTATTCAGATGTGCCACTGCATGGGTGGTCTGAACAACTAACGTTTATTTTCTCACAGTTCTGAAAGCTGGACGTGCAAGATGAAAGTGTCTGCAGGTTTGGTTTCTCCAAAGGTCTCCTGTCGGAAACCAAACATCGTTCTCCCTAAATGGATGTAAACAGGAAACCAGAAGGCTGGTCAACCTTAATTGCTCTGAAAGGTCAGAGCTAATTACTTACTGTTTAGTTGAAAACATTGTTAGCTGAAGCAGCCTCTACCTATTTGTTTCATGTTAATTTCTGTTTTGTTATTTCCTGCCTAAAGGCTAGGGGTGTGTCCCAAAGCCTTAATAAAAGGGAGAAAAAGGCCAGAGCAAGTGGTAGTCCTTTCCACTAGAGGAAGGCTCCTGCCTGGCCCCCCAATGTCGCCAAATTAATGTTTTCCAGTCTCTCATTTCGTTTGTGTGCGGCCTCCTTCAGAACCCGAACCCTGAACCGGGAACCCTGAACCACGCGGGACGTGGAAAGGGGCTCCCACAGTCTCCCTCCGTGGCTTACAGATGGCTGCTCTTCCGCTGTGTCTTCCTGGGGTCTTTCCTTGGTGTGTGTGCATCCCTGCTGTCTCTTCTTATGTCCAGCTTACTTCTTCTCTTAAGGAAGCTGCTCCTATTTGACTAGAGCCCATCCTACTGACCTCATGTTAACTTAATCCCCTCTTCAAAGCCCTATGCCCAACTACGGTCACATTTGAGATACTGGGGGTTAGGGCTTCAACATATGAATTTAGAGGGGATACAGTTCAGCCCTGTCTTCATAACTTTGGGCTGCTATAAGAAAAATACTACCAGAGGGGAGGTGTTTTAATCGGTGAACGTTGATTTCTCACAGTTGTGGAGGCTAGAAGTCCATGATAAAGGCCAGCAGGATTGGTGTCTGGAGAATTCATTCCTGACTCACTGATGGCTGTCTTCTCTTAGTGAAACATGAGTGCTAGGTCATATAGTGAGTGTGTGTTTATCTGGATAAGCAAGCACCCCACTGTTCCCCAAAGTAGTCACATCGGTCTCATGTTCACCCTTTCTGTAAGAAAGCCCGTGACTCCCCATCCTTGTCAAAATGGGGTATGGTTGGTCTTTTTCATTTGATAACACTCTGATGTGTTATATGGTGATATCTCATATTTTTAATATGCATTTCCCCGGTGATTAATGATTTTAAACATTCTTCACGGCCCCATTTGCCAAACATATATTTTCTTTGATTAAGTGCCTATTCAAATCTTATGTCCATTTTTAATCGGGTCTGTTTTTATTGTTTTCTTTTCTAGATATTGACTTTTGAGAATTCTTATGTACTAGATAGAAAGAGTTCAAAAACATATAGTGGTTTTCAAATATTTCTACCATTCTGTCTTCTGAACAGTAAATTTCAAAGCAAAGAGGTTTTAAATTCTGACATCAAATTTTGAATTTTGTACCTCGTGATTTTAATGTCTTAGCTAAGAAATACAGTATTCGTGTAAGCAAAGACAAAAATATCAAATCTAAATCAATGTTCATACCCACATATGCTTTTCTAATTTAGACCTACTTTGGTGAAATATATTGATTGATTTTCAAATACCGAGCCTGCCTGTACCTCTGGATAAAAACATATGATACTTTATCCTTATACTTAAGTGATATTCCTCTGTTAACAAAAAGTTTCTTGAGTGAAATAGCAATGTGTCCAGGTAACTGAAGGCAGAATACACTGTGGCACAGTACAAATGAGGCCGAAATATAGTTCATTTTATAAATTATGTTAATTTTTAAAATTCCTATCAGTGTTTAAAGAAAGCAACCCAATTAAATCACACTACAGATGACTTTTTGAGAGTCTGAGCCAAAAACTTCATCTCAGCTAATGTAGTGGACCTATTATCATGAACTGTTTCTCACAGGTAATGATTTTATTCTTTTCTCCTGTCTATCACTGAGATAGAAAATATAGAACTCATCTCAATAGCTCTTAGATAACTATTTTTTCCATTTCATTTATGTCTTCCAGATATTGCAATAGCACGTCTGCAATAAAAGTATTTCACTATTTTTCTTTAGTTCCTTAATTTCTCCTTCTGAAAGACCTTGTTAATGAATAGGCAATTATAATTTATTTATGCATCTAAAAATAGAAATAGTTAATTGGAAGTGTTGGCATATTGTATGCAAAAGTTCGATGTCATTAATCTCGTTATTAGAAAATGAGTTTTAAATTACCACACTACCAATTTAAAAATGCATATGAATTGTTGGATGATGAAGTGTGAATCTGGGGGAAAAAAAGTATGTTTCAAAGAAAACTGGCATAGCTGAATACATTTTCATTTTCTCGGGAGAGTGTTTTCGAATGCCTTAGGAAGCAGCTGAGTTAGAAAACATGATTTCTGAGCTGCAATGCCTAAAATTCAGTGCGGGCACCTGGTCTGAACCCAGTGTCTGAGGGGGTGAGGCCGATGGCTTGAAGACCACTCAGATTCAGAGCCCTGCCTCAGGCGAGAAGCTAGCAGGAAGCAGGAAGCATGGACAGACCACAGCAGGAAGCAGGAAGCATGGACAGACCACAGCAGGAAGCAGGAAGC